>JAVKPL010013241.1:0-71186 GCA_032173675.1 Gastrolobium villosum | reverse complement strand
TTTTTTTTAACCGATGTTATTATTAAACTTACAATCAACAAAATTAGTCATGATATCGAATTGTGGAGTAATACCAGCCAATTCTTTGGAAAGTAAAACAAATGAATTGAATATATATACTTAAAATCAAAGTAAAATTACACTTATATTTATATTTAATTTTATTAAAATTATATGTGACTTTAAAATATAAATTAGACATAACTTATTATTTTTAAATATAAAAATGTATTACATGCTGATATAAAATGTTGATAATTAGAGGTGATAAAATGGGACCTGGAGGACCACCCCACCCTGCCCGCCAAATAATAGAGTTCATCCGCCAACACCTTTTTTTTTTAATTTATTGTCTAACAAATCTATCTTTTTGTGGCTGATCATTGGATTTATTGCTGTAAATATTTCAAAAACAAGCATATAAACTAACCCTTTTCAGATAAAATATGATGCATTAAATATATGTTTATATATATATTTTGTGAACAATTATTTATACTTATGTAATTAAGCAAATGAATGGTCTTTTGATATTACCAAATTTAACTTCAGCTATAAAATGTTTATTATAATATTAAATGTACTAACTCAAATATTTTTGAACTCTTCATCTAATATATACATTGTAATCTAGACGTAAGTATAAGAACCTTTTTTATATGGATAAATACGAAAACTTATTATAAGTTGATAGAAAATATTGATAATTAGAGTTGGCAAAATGAGCTCGGCCTGGAGGGCCGACCCACGCCGCGCGCGGACATGTTTCCCCTCTTATATCTACTCTCCAACAAACTCGTCTTTGTATTTGTATGGTTAACATAATTAGATTTACTGCTGTAAATATTCCAAAAACAAAGATCAAAATTAAATGATCAATCATATTGTGATAAATAAAAGTGCATCTGATTACCAAAAAAAAAGTGCATCTACACAAAATGAACAATCAGCATAACATTTAATTTTTTATTCTTCTTGTATATTAATTGATTTCATTTTTTAGCAAATTTTGTGTACGGCTGAAACAATAAGACCGGATGATATTGAATAATAACACAAAGGAGAAGGTTCATTGGTGGTTATATTCAAAGAATGAATTATTGAGTACATAACTATATTTGTTTTATATAACAATCAATGCCCATGAGTTGCAGATTTGTTTGTGGTTGATATTTATAAGTTCTGTGTGAATGCTGTAGCCTTTTAAAGTTCAAAAATATCACAAATAGCAAGATAATCCTTTTTTATTTCACATAATTCTCAAGTAACAGGTTTGTTTTTTTATTTGTTGTTCCTTCATGTTTATACCTCCACCACAGTACCATTCAGAGCTTGATAACAAGATGGAGGTGTTGATTTACCGGTGCGATGATTAACCAACGACGGCGACAACGATTTCGTTCTTTTTCCTCGGGCATCGCACGTGTAATTCACTAGTTTCATAAAAGAGTAACCCTCGTCCCAAATCTTAAATCTCAAATCATGGCAAATGTGTTGTTTTTCTTTTCTTGCTTCATTTGAATTTGATTGTAATTTGTATGTGTTGTTTTCCTCAAATCATGACAAATGTGTTGTTTTCTTCAAATCATGCCAAATGTGTTGTTTTCCTCAAATCATGCTAAATATATTGTTTTTCTCAAATCATGCCAAATGCGTCGTTTTCCTTTTCTTGCTTCACTATAAATTGATCGTAATTTGTTATATTCTAAATTGCCATTTTTTCAACAATTCGGCCACAATTCTATTTGATTATGGGCTTCTTGAATCAATTTCAACCATGTCCAATGCGGCATACTTATCACATAACATAACGCTTCTAATGCCGAAGCCCAATTGCCTAAACAGAAAGAAGAATAAATATAAGAAGTGCGAGAAAATACTATTTCTTTCATTTTAATTTTATTCAACCAAAAATAACCTAATAACAATAGGCCATAGGGTTCTATAGGCCTGAACCCTAAACCCTAAACTATGTCAGTTAGCATCACATTCTTGTTGTGGGAGGAGACCTGATCTGGAACCAAGACATTAACCAACTTGTCGAACACCTCAATAGAAGAAATAGCCTTATCCCTGATGGCCTTCAGGTTGTCGACTATAGTGAGGAGGTCACTTATAGACAATTCCTGACCAACTAATAAAGCTAATCGGAGTTCCAAGTCATTCCAACACTTCTTGAGATCTGCAAAGTTATAATATAAATCTTTTTGTAATTAAAAAGAAAAACACATTTGCAATGACATTTAGACAGAGCAAAGCAACTAGCAATATGATACAAACCCAACTACTTCACTAGCACCTCGTACACGAAAGATACCTTCCTACTTGTCTGATTATGTGCATGACATGGGCAACAATAATGGCTAGAGAAATGGTCTTCAATTTGTCCCACGTTGTCAGCCTTAACTTCCCATTATTGTTTTATTTGCATTAACTTCCCATTACTGTTTTTAACTTCCCATTTCTGTTTTATTTTATATTAAATTTTATGTAACAGTTATCTTGTGACCACGTTCCATTTCCTGCAGTTACAACTCCTCTTTGTAAATGCTATTTAAGTTGGATATTTTGAATAGAAAGGCATCAGATTTACCTCCTGCACTATTTTATTTTCCTTTCTATAAGCTTAACCTTTTTGCTAAAAAGGATCCCATCACAATACCATATAGTGAACTCATTGCATCTACAACTACAACATCTAGTGGATTACTTGAACCTGCAATAACATTGTTGTCAACTCCTTCATTATGAGAAATATGAGCACATAAGTTAAATGGAAAATTATACACAAAACAGAAAAAGTATATATAGGTTTAGATATGTGTACCTCTTAATGAACTCATTTTACAGCTTCTTGTGGATTACTTGAACCAACAACATTGTTGTCTAAATTGATAATGAGTACAAGACTTACTTTATTTTACTTATTAACAAAAAATAAAAAATCATCCATAAGAGCATGCATCAATTAGCTGTTATGTTGCCCTTCCCCTGCGGTAATTATTATTTTGCATTAAACAAAACATCACATGGAAACAGTTAACGACGCCGTCCTTTAAACATTAGAGATAATGTAGAACAAAGAATCTTATACAATATTTAAGCGCTTAATTATAGAAAATTGTGTTTGGGGGGACACTAGGGACTGGGGAGCCTGAGCCTGTTATATAAACCCTAAATATATATTGATCAGCGTATAATTCTCGAAACGGCCGAGTATAAAATGTTTGCATGAGTATAAAACATTCGAATGAGTATAAAATGTTTGCATGAGTATGAAACGTTCGAATGAGTATAAAACATTTTGGAGATTGACTTCAAGGATTTTTAAACGCGTATAAAACCCCGTATTTTTAAAATTAACATATTCTAATTTATTTCTTTTAGAAATAAATCTACTTTACAAATATTTTCTTATTATTTTCTAGCTAAGAATATACTCTGGGAATAAGAAAAGCTAATACATTTAGAATAAGACGTTAAATAATTGGCGTGAGATTTTCTTATAGTATACCATACCTCCTCCTCTCTATATGTACTCCTAAAAAAACAAAAAAAATATAAATATTTAAAATCTTAAGAACTTTAATTTAACAAATATTATTATTATTATTTTTGGTAAGCAACAAATATTATCTTTATCTTCAACATGTGTCTTAAAAGCACAAAATAACAAAATGTATGCTGTTATTGTATTACAAATATTTTCGTCTTTTTTTTAATAGTTATTTTTGTCCATGAACATATTTTTACAGGTAACTAACTTTGTTTAAGTTCGGTACCATGGCAAATATCTCTTTTATTACATTTTTGGAGTTAAATATTTTACCTCTGGTTGGTGTTTGATTAATGCAATGTTTACAAAATTCTTAAAATCGTTGATTTTTTTATTTTATTTATTTGTAAATTTGTTACATTTCCACATTTATCATTCGTAAAATTGTAATATTCTGGACTCCTGTGTTCCTTATTATTAAAATTTAAAAAATAATTAAGCCTATTTGGCGGAGAAAGCAACGAGGATATAATAGGATAAGTTATTATATTCCATTCCTATCCTAGAAAGCTTTCCCTATTTTATGTTTATTATGTCGTAGGAAAAATTATTGTGTAATATTATAGAGATTCATTTTGCGTGCCATATTTTTTTCTTTTTCTTTTTGTTTTAAAATATGTGGGCCCCACAAAATATTGTGTGTGTAGGAAAATTTATTGTGTTATGTTAAAGGAGGAAATGAAAACCATAGTGTTATGGACCCGTATAATGGGCCTATTAAGAAGCAAGCCCAACAAAGGACAACCCAATATCTGAGTCAGCATTGACTCAAGACAGATATCCATCGAGGATACTTATCCGACAACACGGTGACAGCTCAGCAGATAGGCCGAGATCTGAGTCAGAAACACCTAAGGCTCATCTGCACTACCCACAGGTAACCCCTATAAATACCAGGTAAACCCTAAAGGTAAACACACTTTCTCTCTTACTATTATGCTGTCACTGTGCACACACCCCTTTGGCTAGCGCCGTTATAATATTCTGTGCACAGTGATCCGCTCAACTCAAGGGTATCTTCTCCATAGATACCTTAGAGAGGGCACTAGATCCAAGAGTAACACACCAGTCTATCGGGCTGGACATCTCTGTCTTATAGACAGAACAGTGGCGCCGTCTGTGGGAAACGATAAACTTCGATCCCCACCCAATAATGGTGAAAGCGCAGGAGCCGCCGCCACATCCAAATCCTAATACGATGGGCGCAAAATTCAAAAATGAAACTTATCAACCTTTCAAGATCGGAGTTCGCAATTGCTTTAGCAAGCATGACGAAGCCGGGATAGAGATCAAAACCGAGATCAAAGGACAAAAATGAAGCTCATCAACAATTCACGGCGGACCTGAGTTTATAATCCGATATATGAAAGCCAATCGCAACGAGCATGATGAAACCGAGATCAAAATCGTGACCACCGCAGTCATCAGGATCGATGCTGAGATCCAAACAAGATCGTGGCCGGGATCCAAACAAGATCATGGCCGAGATCTAGGTTAAAAAGAAGGGGGCAAATCAAGTAAAGAGCAAAAGCTAAGTCTCCTTCCTTTTTAATTCTAAATTTACATGAAAAGGGGAAAAAGGATACACCATTTTAATATTTCATGTCGATATCTGATAAAAGGATCTGCCTTTTTAATATTTTATTCCAATATTTTAGGAAAAGATCTATTTTTTAAATATTGAAAAAAATACTATTATAAGAAATCAATCTCATATTTGATTTGAATCTGATTGGGATTGAATCTATGTTTTCAAACAAATGACGGTAGTATTGTTCCGTCCTTGATGCACATGATTGGTATTGTAAAGTATCTCTTATTGAATTGCCATAAAATGAATTCAAACATTTTCAAAATAGTGTAACGTATCTCTTATTGAATTGCCATAAAATGAATTCAAAACAGTGTAACGTATCTCTTATTGAATTGCCATAAAATGAATTCATTTCATTTACAAAATAGGTAACGTATCTCTTATTGAGTTGCCATACAATGAATTCAATTCATTTACTTTTACCATTCACTGTTACGCAACAAAATCACACAGGATGCTATTTGCTTGATTTAATTGTCGATGCACTAACTTTACTTGTCGTGTGATGCACATATGTGTCAAATGAAAGGAGTTAGCAAATAAAGCATTTACTTGATGCATGATCACTGTTAAATTTCGGTGATTGAATGATGACTTATGGCTACACAACTACTGATGGAAAATGTAGCTTATCAAGCTATTACGTAAATCTTAGTTTGAAATACATGGCTTGCACGGAGGATCTGACAATTTTGGTGCCCGCCTATGCCAAGCTAAAATACATAAGCTAAGTCCTCCTTTTTCTTTATTTATAGATTTCAAATTTTTGAAGCAAATAAGTATTATTCTCTCCAATTTGCACAATTTGCAAATATTCACCTATGAGGTATTATGAATTTACATACTGCAATATTATCATCAAAAAGTGCAAGGCAAATACGTTTTGAATCAATAGTTAATAACGTAACGTTATTATACTTCAATTTCATTAATTGCTAAAATATTCTTAAATGCTATCAATTGTCAATCACTTGAAAAGTGGGCTGTTATCTTTAAATTGCATATTTGTTTGTAATTACCAGTTTCACCTCACGTGAAACGGGAACATTTTCTTCATTCAAAAAATTATAGTAGTGGCAAATAAATAATGTGAGGTCTACCATGTGGTACATCTAAAAGAGTCATTTACAAAGAAAATTATTTCTCAAAAGTGATCAAAAATTGGTACACGACAAAAAATGCTTGCTCAATGCAATATATCAATTTGGATTGAGATTTAAAATGGCAGGTCCAGCCACGGTACAATAATGTTATTAAAGTCTAATGTTATTCAAAGCCTAATACCTTTGGCTTTGGGTGTTGTGGGGCCCATGAAAGCTTCCAATATTCCAATAATGCGGGAATTTAATATTTATTATCCAGGATTTATTATAAAGATAATAACTTGCAAATTTCTTGATTGCAACTTCCTAATCTGATTTAAATCTGATGCTAATTCTAGATATTCTAGATTTTTATTGTAAAGCAAATAATCATGAAATGGACCTATGCATCATGAAATGGGTATATCATGAAATGGGTATGGGATTCCCACCTTTTAACATACTACCGCTTGGTATTTGGTAAGGGGATTCCTTATTCAAAGAACACAAGCATTAATTATTTGACAACTTATATACGATGATTATCATCTTACTATGAGGACATACATAAAGATCAATGCCAAGTGAAAGTTAAGCAAACTGAACATGTTCAATATCTTCATATCTTCTTGCAACCTGTTAATGTGGTGAAATATTACTTAGCATGACACTTTTCTTTGCCATAAAATGTTGCATGCTTATACTTTGAATGATGCTCATATTATTACTAACTTGTCGAGCATGACAATACAAGTTTTTGACATGTTAAGAGAGATGTTTCTAGCAGGGGTTGAGACTATTAATATTACAAACACAACCTCGGCAGGCGCATCTTTACAACCCCTAATGTATGATGGCTGATGAATATTCTGGCCAAAGGGGAATTTTGCAGATCGATTCTCGATTATTGCACTGCTTGGCACATGCCTTTGAAGCAAATAGACTTACTTGGATTTGCATGTCAAATAAAAGGATAAGTCATTCCATTCCATTTCAATTTTAAATTATGCTTTTGAATTGATAGCCTACTGTCCCGTTTGGAAATCACAGCTATTGGAAAGCAATGGTGTGGGGTCCGTTATGTTGCAAAGTCAACCTTCAAATATTTCTATATGGAGTATTATGAATGCACGTACTGCTGTGTTATCATGTAGGAGGCCAACTTAAAGCAAAATTTATTAACTCAAAATCACTTTCCAATCTGGAGACAAATGAGTTGGTAGATTACCGGCAAGATGTATGCAGCCGATGCAATTGGGATTTGCTTATCCGACACACCATGGAGGCCGATGTCGGCAACATGACAAGCCTCTTGACTACAGCTGACGTAGCAGCAACTCTCACCGCTCCACGGTTTGATAATTATGAGATTTATTAAAATTCAATCTTCTACAGTATTATGAGTAATCACTTAGAAGGGAGAGAATGAAAGTATACTTGACCAAACCTCTGAACCCGATTTAGCCGAGTGTATCCTTGATGTTCCATCTCGGCATCTGTGAAAAGGTTTGTAACTTCTGGTAATTATGATGATGCATTCTCATTAATTGCTAATTATACTATATAATTGCTCATTGCAATAATTAATTCCAATATATTATTATCAAATTATCGATTGATTTATCTTTCATTGAATGATGAAAAATTCGAGCTAATCATTGAATGCATTTATATTTGGGAAAAATACCCAAAAATATGATGTGCGTCTTACCTATCGTGCACCAAGCTTCTGCACTGATTCTTGAAAGACCAAAAAAGGATACTTATTGGAGACAATGAGATGGGACCAGGAAAACATAAATTTCTCGTGGAACACTGGCTTTGGAAGGACAAGTCAGATAAATAGATAATTTATCCTGCTTTACTTTTAATTTATTTATTATCGATATATAACATTATATATCTTCATAATCTACTCACGGAGATAATATTATTGTTTGTAACCACTAACAATCCTCCCAAGCAAAAGATGGCTAATTGATATGCAGAATAAATACGAGTTGGATTGATATTCAACGCCGATATCAATAGGCATCTCGGCCTAGACAGTTCGGCATCACGATCAAAATCGGGATCAGATTTCAGTAGGCGTAAGAATCACATGCTGGAACCATGCCAATGGGTCCAAATTAAAAAGACCTAAGCTGGTTTATGTTACTCCCACTGCAGGAACCGTCCTCTAGTGCAAGCAAGATGGGTTACAAAATATTAAGGAAGCTTTCTTTTCCTTTCCTTTATATCCCAGAAATTATGATCATGACTTCTTACTTGACCAAATTCTTATATGCTGTGGGATTTCCATAAGCATTCTTATGCAAGCTGTATAATTTTGAAAGCTGGTCAAAATTATTATGCATATGTTTAGTATCATATGTCGTCAAAAACAGGTTGCAGATATTTTAAATATTATCATGAAAAAAGGAGCATCAGGTTTCACCATGAGGCCACGTTCCATATAGAGTATAAATGAAGACCAAGAAAAAATTGGGAACATTATGGAGACTTCGTGATGGATGCCAAATCAAATCTGATAAAATGAATCATAGTCAACTAATAACTATTGCTGATTGATGCTAGTCAATTATTATTAATTGCTGATTGCAATTGCTGGTCAATTACTATTAATTGCTGATTGCAATTATTTTTGGATAATTGTTGATTGCTGATCAAATAAATATTATTGCTAATTTCCTTCTTCATACTTTATTATGTTGTATTTTTGCAAAGAATAATCAAACAGGTGGGTGGAGATCCCCTCTAAAAAAGGAAAGAGATCCCGCTCCACTTAAATAAGGAAGAAAATCCACCTAGATGAATACAAGACTTGGGAAAAGAAGCCAAGTTGAAAGAAGAGCTGATGCAACAGAAGCCGGGCTCGAGATTAAAGGCAAATACTGCCGGCCTAAACTTAAAATCAAAATGTTGGCATTTCACTTTTGTAGATTGTGAAGAAAGAGCCAAAATGAAGACCGGCCCACCAGAATATAAATGGTTTATTATAAAGAATGAAGACGGGTTTGGAGAGATGGGATCCTAGAAAAAGGATCACACCTCAATCCGCAAAAAAATGATGACGAGTTTGGAGAGATGGGATCCTAGAAAAAGGATCACACCCCAATCCGCAAAAAAATGATGACGAGTTTGGAGAGATGGGATCCTAGAAAAAGGATCACACCCCAATCCGCAAAAAAAATGATGACGAGTTTGGAGAGATGGGATCCTAGAAAAAGGATCACACCCCAATCCGCGATAAAAAACCCAGGATAAAAATCCGGGGTAAATGAAACTCTGGCAAGAAGCCGAGTTAAATATTATGAGACTGAGGTATTTGAACCCCCTTGCCAAAATGAGCAAGGGCGTGAATTCTAGCCCGGCCAATAACGTTGAGGAATTTGAACCCTCTTGCCTACGGGCAAGATTGCGAGTTCTAGCCTTGCCAATAAGAGTCCTATAAGAATACTGCATACATGCGACATCAAGCCTGATTCAGGGAGAGCGGAAGGACGCTTCCGTAATCCAAACTGAATGAAGATTCAACAGGGCAGATTGAACTGAAACTAATCAAGTCATCATGACACCTTTTGAAATTAAAACTTAGGCAACAAGCCGAGTTAAATATTATGAAACCACGGTGTACGAATCCGGGTTAAAGTCAATCGAATGAACAAGTAAATACCTTCGTAAATATGGATCCTTGTGATTCTGATGCATCAACATAAATCTGAGATACAAGCGCAATTTGTCACGCTGACTCTGATCAAGTCGAAAATGTTCCGTACTAAGGTCGAAAGACCCAACTGGGACATGTGACAATACTGCCTTTACCTTGGATAGTACCGGGTTACGAAACCCAGGTCATGATTGAAGGCGACAATGATCACCTTCATCAATGCTGACTTAACAAAACGTTAAGTTAAAATAAACATGCGTCACAAAGAGTGACAAAGAGCGGAATCCGCATAATGCTTTGACCTCGGCCAGGTCAATATACTGGAACTCGTAAAATGCACGAGTTGCAAAAACAAGAATTTATTCGAGTTGTAAAAATAACTCGTCTCAGATGACGAACAACTTGAGTAAGGTTTGATATTCTTAGAAAATTGCCTAAGTTACAAACCTAGATAACAAGAAAACAAGCTTGTTTATCAAAATCAAGGGAATGCTAAGTCCTTAGAAGTATTTAACGAATACTTCAGGCAACTCTGGAATCTGATGAACCTCAAATACATAGAAAATATATCTAAGTTATCAAGGAGGCATAAAACTCAAGATGCGAGTACAAAGGCAAAATCATCCAAAGACATAAAATGGATGAAAAACGTAAAAACTAGACAAGAGGCATCCCGGTCCCGATTTCAGTAGGAGTCTCACCCTGTTCCATCTGAACGCCACGACAATGCACGCAGGACTCAAAAAGGGGAATGATTCTGATCAAGTCAAAATCAGTAAAAGACACGGTAGGCACAACCAGGTTGAAACAGAAGACGATATCACAACGAGATTCTGGCAAAGCCGAACTCAGATAAATAAAGCTACAGTATATAAAACTGGGCTAAG
Organism: Gastrolobium villosum; assembly: GCA_032173675.1. Classification (NCBI taxonomy): domain Eukaryota; kingdom Viridiplantae; phylum Streptophyta; class Magnoliopsida; order Fabales; family Fabaceae; genus Gastrolobium; species Gastrolobium villosum. The sequence continues at coordinate 60,397 of JAVKPL010013241.1, read as the reverse complement.
TATACCAAGGAGAAATTCAAAACTGCAAACGAAAGATGCAAAAAATCAGGAGCAAAGCCCGACAATATCAGTTAAAAGGGGCTCAAAGATCCCCAAATCAGAAAAAAGAAAAGCAACAATCCTTACACTTCAAGATCTCGGTAAGACAGTCCAAAGACTATTCAACTAGTCCGAGCTACGTACCTCGGCCAAAAAGTTTGAAAGAGGAATGTTGAAATAGCATACACAGTACCCGGCTCATGAAGCCCGGCACCAAAGAAAGAACGAAATAAGAAAAAATCCAAAACATGGGTCGACAGGAATCCATGGATGCAGAACATGGATCAATGAATCAATAAAACTTCGGCAAAAAGGTCAAAGGGAAAAACTTTCCTACTTCCAATAGAGTCTTTAGTCACGGAAGTTTGACAAAATTATAGTTCAACGGACTTCGCTTCGGACACCCAAACTACTGGGTAGGACAGGAAAGGAGGATGTCTGAAGTAAGAATTCAACATGACAAGATAGTTAAAGCCATACATCACAGAACAAAGGCTAATCCAGGTTCGGAACATGAACATGGCCGATTCCTACGCGCTGAGAATAAAATATTCATAAAATGCGATCAATAGAAATGCACAGCAACCCAACTATACTTATCAGATATGCACCCCGGACACCCCGACTACTGGATTTGGAGAGACGTGGTCCTGAAAAAAGGACCACACCCCAATCCAGGATAAGTGAAGACAGATTTGGAGAGATGTGGTCCTAAAAAAAAAAAAAAAAAAAGAATCACACCCCAGTCTACGATTACTGACAAGAATTTGGTAAGGAGAACTACAAACTCACATCCAGGATCCAAGAAATAGACACCTGGACACAATGATGTTAAGCCGAGTTACAAAGATGATGTGCTTGGGGGCAACTTGCCAGTTCGATCCGAACGACTCAGGCTCATTCATCACCCGGTTATATGGAATGTACGTAATATCTTGCTCGGTTCATGCTCAACCCACCAAGATAAGGGGCAATGAAGTACCATTCCTCGTTCCAAAAATTCAAGGCCCAGAATGCATGGGAAAGTCAAAATAACCAAAAGTCAAGAAATGACACTCTGGCAAAAAGCCGAGTTGAACATTATAACGCCAAGATATTGGAAAACTACGACTAGCAACATGCAAGAAATTGGATAGAAAATGAGTTAAAAATAAAAAGCACATTGCAGGAGTATGGCTCCTAGCCGACGCATAGAAAAACGGAAGGACTTGAAAAATAAGGGGCAGATTGGTACGACCTTGATCAAGTGACCTTATTGGGTTAAAAGCAAAAAGCGGAATCCGCATGAAAGACCTTGGCTAGGTCATTTTGTTCAGTTAACACTAAAAAGCTAAATCTGAATCAATAAAGTCACCGCGCAACCGCGCAAGAAGTTGGGCTCAAAATGAAAGCTTCGAAAGGAGAAGCCGAGGTCGATGTTGAAAGGAGGCAAACACCACCTCAGCCAAAAAAGATTGGGGGAGAAATACGGAAACAACTTATTCAATACTCGGTTCGCTAAAACCGGCTGAATGAATGACAGATAATATCTGTAATCGCTGACTCAATTAAGTCGGCCAAAGAAAAGTTCCAACCCAAAGAAAATTGCTTCAATAAAAAGGCCAAGTTAAAGCAAAAACTTGACTGCTAATTTGAATAAAATATGCAAAATTCAAATGCAGAGATTACTGCTATTTCATCCCGGCAGCCTGGACATCCAAACTACCGGGCTGGGGGGCAACTTTTAGCCGGGTTACATGGATGAGACTTGGGGGCAACTCGCCAGTTGGATCCCAACAACTCAAGCTCGTAGGTTCCCCGGTTAAACATGTGCAATATCTTGCCGGGTTCATGCATAACCCGTCCACATAGTTGACAAGGGAAAATCATTCCCGTTTTCAAAAGGAAGCTACAAGCTCGGACATATGCGTATGGAATGATGCTTGGGGGCAACTCGCCAGTTGGATCCCAACCACTCAAGCTCATCCCAAACTCGGTATGAGAATACGTGAAATATTTCCCATGGTCTATGATCAACCCGCCAAGATAGGGGGCAATGAGGACCCCGGTTTAAAAGCTTGAGATGTAAGGAAAATATATGCAAAAAGTTTATATGCAAAAAGTTTACAAAAACTCAAAAGCTCTTCAAAAATATGAAGCAAAAGGCAAGACAATTCACCCCGGCAGCCTGGACAACCAAACTACCGGGCTGGGGGGCAACTGTTATGGACCCGTATAATGGGCCTATTAAGAAGCAAGCCCAATAAAGGACAACCCAATATCTGAGTCAGCATCGACTCAAGACAGATATCCATCGAGGATACTTATCCGACAACACGGTGACAGCTCAGCAGATAGGCCGAGATCTGAGTCAGAAACACCTAAGGCTCATCTGCACTACCCACAGGTAACCCCTATAAATACCAGGTAAACCCTAAAGGTAAACACACTTTCTCTCTTACTATTATGCTGTCACTGTGCACACACCCCTTTGGCTAGCGCCGTTATAATATTCTGTGCACAGTGATCCGCTCAACTCAAGGGTATCTTCTCCATAGATACCTTAGAGAGGGCACTAGATCCAAGAGTAACACACCAGTCTATCGGGCTGGACATCTCTGTCTTATAGACAGAACAGTTTTCTTCGGAGATTCATACTCAATTAGATGTCTTCATTCGTGTTCTAAGTAGTGATAATGTTAAGGAATTTGTTTCTATTGATTTTTCTAATTTCTTGGCTACACATGGTGTAACACCCCGTGTATACCCGGTTTGTTAACATGTCATCATATTAAGCCACGCTTAATTAAAATGCGGAATAACTTTTTCTTTTATTCAATTATGACGTCATTATCATTAGCCAAGTTGAATTACTTAATTCATTTTCAAAATATGGCCTCTATGTAAATTGCAAAAGACAACTAACTGAAATACCTCAATATATAAATTATGTGAGTATCTAAGTCACGGAACTACAACACATAGTTCGGACAATATCCTCATACATTAATACAACTCGAAACTAAAAAAAAGAAGAAGCAAAGAGTCAAATCAATGTGCCATGGACAATCTCCATGCTCACCAAATAAGGCAACAAGTCCAAACAGTCTTAACATCAATAACATAATCATAAAGCTAACAGCAAATAACAACAGGCATATCCAACATCCAAGCATAGTCATCACAAAAGCAGAAATATCAGCTAAGCTATGGCCTCCTGCCGCTAGAGATCTCAACCCCCGCATTACTTGAACCTGAAATAGTGCCCCAAACGTGGGGTGAGATCTATAAACAGAAATCTCAGTAAGACAATAAGTCCTCAAGATCTTCCACCCCAAGTTCACTTACATGTGCACTATAAGTTCAAAAGCATTTAAACAATATAAGTTTCAAAATCAGTGCAATGCAACAGATAATCATGTCATGTGTGTTATAACAATTCTACTGGCTGTAGAGGTGCAGGAATACATCTATTACCCACACAGTACGCGCTCATGTCGTACCTGCCTACAGGATCACATCCCGTCTAGGCGAACACCACATGCATATCATAAAGGCACTCGTATATAACAGTTCAATAGCATTTCATAAAGCAGTACATGAAAACAACATCATGCATATAAACTATCCCCATGGGACGTGGTGGAATCAACAATGGCTAAACCAAGGACACGAAAGCTTACCTTGCAAGCTAACTATCCAAGCCAAGAGTCCAATCAATCTCAAAGTCCAAACACAGCAGAATCACAATCTGTTTTGGACCAGCAATATATCAATAATCGATTCTACAAGCATACTCATAAAGACAATGTCTTTCTCTTACGTTTTATGTCTTTAGGCTTTCTACAAAGCCACAAGCCCTTAATCACTTAGGTTATGACTTATATAGTCATTACAGAAGTCCACATTAACCAATCTTGGGTCCACAAACCCAAAATAACATTCTGTATGAACAATATTGTTACTGTTCTCGGACACCCAAAATATCTGGATATATGTCGGGGCCAAATCTGGATATCATATTCAGATATGCATATTCCGATATCCGAAGATCCCATATCCGGATATTAATATCCGGATATTATATCCAGATATTTCTCGACAGAATGCAGTTTCTGCATTTCGCGAGATATCACCTCCAAGGTTCCATTTTTAACACTTTTAATCGTTAAAGCATGCATTTTTTAAACCCCTCTAGGTTCATGTTCAGGTTGGTTACTCATTTAACTCATTAACATGCCAAGATTTAACCTTAAAACCAAGCAAACTCATGATCAAGTTAAGGGACATACCCAAGACTTCAAAACAGTAGCAAGAAGTGCTCTTGGAGCTCACTTGAAGCTCCCAAAGTCAGGCTAAACACCACCCACGAAAATGGTGATCAAAGGTTGGTTCTTGGCACCAAAGATCACTCCTTAGAGCTAAAAAATGTTAGAACCAAGCTCCCTCAAACCAACACTCAAACTCAACACCTCCACACACACAACTAGAGGCTACAACTCAGTAATGAAGGCATCCACAACCTCACACGACCAACTCACACAAGGCAATGGTGTTTTGGTAGAGAAACTATGAGCAAAAATGGCACCTTTGGCTCAAGAGAGTGAGGGAAGGTGCGGGTGACAAGGTGGCTGCTCCAACTTCAGCAAAACTCACGTAGAGAATGAAGAAAACTAACCTAAAAATATGTGCCACCTCTATTTATAGTACTTAAGTTCTAATCGCACTGTATTAGCGCTAATTGCTACACTTAGCAATTTAATCTCAAACTTGGGATTCTGAACCTACTTATTTTTCTAAGATTTTTCATATTTTTATTTTATTTTTCGCAGCACCTTTCTGGTACGCGCTTTTTCATAGCCAGTATCAGTTTTGGCACCAGTTCTCATTATTTTCACTTGAAACTTGTTTTACAAGTACTATATATTATTCTAGGAATATTCATGTGCTTATTATAATTTTCCAGGATACTTCATCAGTACGCATTTATACCGAGGAGCAGAACCGGTATCTGCACTTTTCGTCAGAAAAATGACTTTCAGTATTATTTCACACTTACCATAGTTATTTAAGCATTCTCATAATTATTAAGGTCAATTATATAATTATTTCCTAATTCTCATATTTATTTAATTAATTTCCTTAATTAACGGTGCGAGTTCTTACACGTGGTACTTTACATCAAACCACTTGTCCTCACACTCTACAACAAAATGGGGTGGCTGAACATAAAAATAGACATCTCATTAAAACTTCTCGTACCCTTCTTATTCGTATGCAGGTTCCCCTTCACTTTTGAGCGGATGCCGTACTTATCACTTGTTTTCTTATCAATCGCATGCCTTCATTTGTGTTCAACAATGACATTCCTCATAATCTATTGTTTTCAGATGCTCCTCTTTATCCTCTAGCTCCACATGTCTTTGGTCGTACTTGCTTTGTTCATGATCTCACTCCTGGTAATGACAAGTTAATATTCCTAAGCCTTTAAATGTGTCTTTCTTGGTTATTCTCGTATTCAAAAGTGTTATCGTTGTTATTCTCTTAATCTAAGTGATATATTATTTCCGCTGATGTCACTTTCCTTGATCAACAACCATTTCATTATGTCTCATCTCAATTGTCACAGGTTGATCAGGTTCTTCTTGTTCATTTTCTTGACTTGTCTTTGCCAGTTGCAAGTGACTTTCTCCCAGAGGAAAGACCTCTTGTCTCTATCCCTGCAGACCGTCCTTTTCTCACCTATCATCGTCGTCAGAAAGTGTCTCATGCGGACTTGGCCCTGGGTGACTCATCGCCTTCTCTAGTCATTTCTTTCCCTCCGACTCCTTCACCAGAGGCTCTTCTTATTGCATAGAGAAAAGGTATACGTGCCACTCGTAACCCTTATCCTTTTTATACTTTTTTGAGCTATGACTGTCTTTCTACTTCACATTACACCTTTATTTATAGTATTTCTTCTGTTTCCATTCGTGATACCTCAGGTGAAGCACTTTCCCATCCAAGGTGGCGTCAAGCGATGCTTGATGAAATGAATGTTCTTCATTCCAATGGTACTTGGGATCTTATTCATGCTCCTCCAGAGAAGTCTATTGTTCTTTGTCGGTGGGTCTTTAATGTCAAGGTTGGACTTGATGACCATGTCGACCATCTCAAGGCACGCTTAGTCGCTAAAAGTTTTACTCGGATCTTCGGACTTGACTATAGTGACACGTTATCTCCTGTCGCTAAGATGACATATGTCCGAATATTTCTTGCCCCTGTTGTTGTTCATCACTAGCCACTCCTTTAACTATATATTAAAAATGTTTTTCTTCATGGTGATTTATAAGAAGAGATTTACATGGAGCAACCACCTGGATTTGTTGCTCAGGGGGAGTTTAGGATGGTGTGCAGACTTCGTAAGTCCTTATATGGCCTCAAGCAGTCTCCGACTAACGAATATATTTAAAAAATGAAAAATAATAATAATTTTATTTTCTAAATTATTTCTATTATATATCTTTGAAAAAAATAAACTCTCAAGATAAATTAGTCCAAACACATATTTAATGGATTGTATTGTTTTAAACTCATAATAACCTTAAACCTAAGTTAATTCGATTGTGCTTGGGCTAAACGAGAATTAAGTCGGACGAACAAGTTATCATTAAAAAAAGTAAGTATTATTATTATACAAAATTATATCAGATAATAAAAAATTAATTTAATGATTTTACATTTACTTTTACACTACTATGAAAGAAATATCTATAATAATAATAAAAAAAGTAAAATGAGGAATAAGCCCCTCTTCTTCTAGCGTGACAAGTGACATCAGTATCATTAAACCGACTCGACCCGAAAATCGGCGTGCTTTGTCCTTACTCCCACACTTTATGAGAAACTTCTCTGGAGGTCACTCATCTTGGAATTGCTCCAAGTCAAGCACGTTTAACTATGCAATTATTACATTATGGGCTATCAAAAAATAGATGCATCTGGTTAGTATAGGTTGTACATATTAATTCCTTTAAGCTATCAACTACATAGTTTCATACCTACATAACCTCTGGATCCCTCCCGTTCGAGTATTAATTCAATCCATTTATGTACCCCTCCCCCTAGAAGCCTGCCGGGAGCCTTTTTTACCATCACTACCCCTCCCACCTTAGCGGTCTAGACTCCAAACATTGGGCTTTATCTAGACTGGTGGTACAGTCCAACCCACAAGTCAAAGGACTATCTACTCTCCGTCGTCGTTAGCACCCAGGATGTTACAAATTATGTTTGTGATAAAAATACAAACTACTCGAAACAGAGTAAGCAATGACATATGACGTACTTGATTGAAGAATAGAGCAAGCAAACTAACAGTGAAAACCTGAGCACACAAAATACATATAACAAATAGAGAATTAAGCAAACGAGCAAACCAGAAGAAATCAAATAGAAAATGAAATAGAATGAACGAAAGAGAATGAACTGAGCAAACCCGAAGTAAGGACAAGACAATGAGGATCGTGATTTGTTCGCTAAGCAACTCGCTTAACCGTGCAACGTAGCGAGGAAGCAGGGAACAACCCCTGTTACTGACTTGATAGGGTCGATGCATGACCGGTCCAATGCTTGACCTGAACTGGTCTGATGACCGGTTCACCAGGTTCTAGGTCGACCCGGCCGGGTCGGGTCGGGTTTCACAAAACTGGTTTTGTTAGCCTCATTGTAATAACTTGCCTTGATTAAAATTGTACCTTGCACCTATAGTTTATTCTAATGCATTCCTTTTGCCTTAATAGTGAACCTTTTTGTTAATTCCTTTAAATTAATTTATATATTTTTTACCATTCATCTACATGAAAGTAACTGAGAGTAGACATATTTTTTTAGTATTTTATATAGATAACATTTTATTTGTGAGTAAGAGGTTAATTTATTGAATGAAACAAGAGCTTTTTATCTAAAAGCTTTGATATGAAACACCTTGGAGTAGCCTCTTTTATGTATGGAACATGAGTGCTTTAGATTCCCTTAATTAATTGGAGTTATAGAGACTTACTTTTAAGTGTTTTTGATTCTTTTAGTTCCCTTGATTAGTGGGAGTTATATTCAAGTGAGAGTTATATTTAGTTTGCTTTTTTTTTCTTTCACTTTTATATACAAATTGATGATGATTTTATGGCCTTTGTTTTAATTTTCATAATTGATGATCGTCAGTACTATTGTTATTTCTAGAAATATATATATATATATATATATATATATATGGTATATCTTTTTTCACCGGTGTAAGAATAATAAATCTTACACTCAGTCTTAACCGTTGATTTTCGATATCTGACAATTATAATTTACTAAAAATTAATAATTAATTAATAAGAATAATCCAATCAATTATAATCATTTGATGGACGGAAATCAAAGGTTAAGATTGAGTGTAAGATTTATTATTCTTACAATAACATAAATTGATCTTGTCCCTATATATATGTGAAATAATATCTTTAATCATGTTGTGAGCTTAAAGATGACTGGATGTCACAAAATTTGAGATCGCATATTGTATTGTGACATATTGGTTTATTTAACTTAAGCAATTTCATGTTGTTTGGAAATTGTGTTAATTCGGTTTCATATTGTTAAGAAATTGGATTGAAAGTAGAAATTTTATGTTGTTGAGAAATTACATTGACGATCGATAAGAATTAGTGCATTATATTATTAATCACATTTTGGCTTTAATTCATACTACGCCACTAGGTCCATAATTCATGAAGACATGATGCTTCTTGTATGTGAATATGGAAGGACATATGTTATTTTCAACATGTTGATCGACATGTTCCTACAATAAGGTTATATTGGATTGGATTGGATTGAGATGCTAGAATTGGAATATTATTTTCAAAATCGTGGCTACATAAAATGTTTTTCCCTTGTTATTAACCCGATAGAGTCATTTCAAATGAAATTATTTTCAAATAAATTAATTAATTAATATAGTCCAAGTGGGAGAATGTTTGAAATTTTTTATATGTGGGCAATATTAATTAATACTTTTGTATTTTCTAAATTAATTGGGATATTCCAATTTAATCTGTTAAACTTTTAGTGATCATGATAAGTTCGGCTTTTGGCCTCTATTGGTATCAATCGAGCCTAGTTGGCCAGCATAGTGTAGGCATTAGTGTCTGATTGGACTTTTGAGATGAGTGGACCCATTAGACACGCTGTTGATTAGCATTTTGCTAGGTCCCCTCTCTAGCCTATATATAGTAGGGATATACCCCGATAGCCGTCATGCTCCCATCGCACTGAGGCTGTCACTTTCGTAATAGGTTATAGATAGGAAGATCCTAGTGTATCAAGTTGCTTCCACTTTGTGATGGTCCAAGGTATGCACATTTACACATTTCCTTATATTATTGTTCGGTATTTTATAATCATATACATGATCCATGAATAAAAAATCTTTCAGACACGAATCGCATTTTCATGTGTCGTGGGTTGACCTATGGCTAATGACATGTTTTGCCACCCCTATTACCTATTATGCTTGCCCATGAACATGTTAGCACTCTGACATACTTTTCACCAAATTCAGTGACACCTTGTCTTGGGATAAGGGCTCTAGTTCACTTTTTGCTACACTAGGAATCTGATCCAACGTGTCGCTAAGAAGGATATGCTCCAACAAAAAATCTCAAGGGTTCATCTCATAAAGATAATTGTTTTCTTTTACAGCTTGCTTGTTATGCTTGACGCCAACTTTCCTCCTTTACCCTGATTTGGAATAGGTTATGTATACAATTTTCTTTAAATATAATGAAAAAAATCATTGACCCTCAAAATTTTGTTGGGGTACATAAATAAGTTAATTTAAGCAAGTGCTTGATGAGTTACAGTTTTAAACAAACACATTATTATGTTGATGATGATAGGGCTAGGATTCGGTCAAGTGAAGATTGGTCCAATCAATCATTATATAATAAGAATAACAAAATTGAAAATTTTATAAAAAAAAAATAAAAAATAGATCAAATAAATTTAGCAGTTTCACATTCGATTTCACAGTTTAACTATAAAAGAAATGTCTATAATCAAAAAGTAAAACAAGGAATAAGCTTCCTCCTCCTTCTCCATCATGGCAACGATGAAATTTAATGAAAAAAAAAAATTAACAATCAAACTGAATTCTTCCAACTAGAATCATCTTTGATGCAGTTCTAGTCAATATAAGCATGATGCAACATGACAAGGCATGATAAAATAGCCAGAATTTAACTTCTTGTTATCCATTATAGTTGTGAGCTACAATTTTTAGATTGGATGAGATGTGGATCCAATCCAGACATTAACAACATTATGGATTTGATGTGTATAGCACAATCAACTAAAAACCAACCAATAATGTGTATTAGGGGTTGGACCGTTCGATTTTTTATACCGATTTAGAAAAATTGAACCAATTTTAAAAAATGATTTGATTCATAAACCGATTCGAAGAAAATGGTTTACTTTTTAAATTAGATTGAAAAAATATGGAGCAATTGAGTTCGGTTCGCTATTCGATTCAATTTATTTAGTTTTTTCACACTCTTAAGAGTGGGTAATTTGATTTTTAGCTCGAATCAATTTTGGAAGAAATCCTATTTTTGAACCAATTAAAAAAAAAGTTTCAATTCTTAAATTAGTTCAAACAATTATGATTCTTTTAGTGCGGTTTGGATGGTTTGTTTTAATTTTTTTTCATACCCCTACTAAACATCAACCTCACAAGTTGAATCGATCTTGAGAACTTCATGCAGGTGGGCTGGACTGTAAAGGCCCATTAAGGAGTCACTCATCTACTTCAATATATGGACCTCACCTCACATGATCCTTCACTACCTACACATGTCACCCACCGTGCATTTCCATGGTGGAGGTGCAATTTTTCACACTCAACAATGAGGTTATAACGTGCAAAACGGTCATGTTCTCACTTTATCTTATATCATTAGGGAATATCTCCCACTAATATAAACTCATTTTCTTTCATTGAAGAGTCATCTTGCATCTACTCTACTAAATTCTAGAGCCACTAACTGTGCCCTTAGAGACACTCTCTTCTCTCAATCATACCTAATATGGCACTCAAATGACTCTTTAGTTTTAGTTCATATGAATGCCTCATTGAACACCTATATAGCGAGACATTACATCTTTTAAAGGATAAAGACCTAACTCTAACTCAAACGTATAGATGCGGTCTTGGGGTTTCTCTCTTTTTGGTAGTCTTTGCGGGTTTATTTCATGGGAAAAGTGTGTCATTTTGAAGGATGCAAAGTTGTGTCATTTTAAGAGAGAAAAAGATAGATAAAGGAGGAGAGAATTGACAAAAAAAATAAAAGGTGTGAGTCTCATCTCTTTATGAGAGTGAAAGAATATAAGTTGTGTCATTTAAAAGGATAAACATTTTTCCCTTATTTCATTCAATGAAAAACCGCAACTATAACATTAACAGCTAGGAGGGTGCTTTCTTTGCATTGAATAGTCTCCAAGCTACCTAGAACCGTCAACCATGAGTAAATAATTTGGATCCAGATCATCTGATGTGAAAAATCACATGACATGGTAAAGTGAGAAATCATAACCATACAAAGGTGGATCAATGGTAATAAAAGAGGAGAGAGAAAAAATAGTAAAATAGGTAGTTACAAAATCATAACCATTGATTTAACTTTGTATGGTTGTGATCTTCTCACATGACCATGTCATGTTTTTTCTCATATCAGAGGATCCATTTCCAAATAATTTTCATTTGATCCTTTGTTCACAATAATATTTTTTTAGAATTTTTTTTTTCACACTTTTGAATTTTGGAGTGATTCTAAGTGATTATTATAAACCATTAAATTTATTAGTTCATCTCTTACATAAATCATATGATCATGATAAATGTATATTACGGATTTCCGTATGTCTTTTAGTATTTTTCGATAATAAATGATAATTATACGATAAGTATTACACTTTATTATCTCTATTAATTCTCATCCTAAACGTAATCCACGTCAAATTAAAATTTTAGAATAAATTTAAAATTTTATGAAATAAACAACTCCGAAGAACCTTTTTTTTTTAAAAAAAAAGTTTTATGCAAAGAAAAATGTAATTGAATTACATAGTTAGAAAAATATAAAGGTTCAAATTCTAGAAATATCACCTATAAAAAAAAATCTAATTGTATTACTTCATTACTAAAATGGTTAGTGATCATAACCAATTTTACCTGGGCTGATTATGATGATTTTCCTTTACACAAATGATTTGATGTAACTTTAACTTATAGGTCTTAACTAGAACAAGATGAGAATGTACTTTCAAGATATTCTGACACTCAAATCAGATTTTATGTGAGCAAGTTTATTCATGTAGAAAAAAATATATCCCTTATAATTATAGTGAGAGAATAACCTACTCTGGGGGATGCACCTGTAATTAGTGAGGCACCAATATATTTCAATTGATCCTACGTGGGTGGCTGAAGTTCATTTTGCAAAGGAGTTGCATAAATAACATGCCTGAAGTATAATATAGTCTTTCTTGACTAAATTCCTTTATTGAAGATATCTTTCTTTCATGATGAAAGCTTTAAATATGGGTTTTATATTGCATTCCAGATTAGTTATATTATAAGCTAAAAGTACAAAGATGTGGTGTTTAAATATGAGCTTTATATTTGATTTCAGATTAGTTATATTATAAGCTAAAAGTACAAAGATATAGTGGTGGGAGAATGTTGACCGAGGATACCCCAAATTACATAACCAAAGAAAAAAAAGAGTACAAAGATGTCATGATAAAAAAATGTTATAATTGTATTAACGATTTAAAAAATCAAAATGAAAAAAAGAGAGAGTCTCTTTCGCTTGAATTGTCTTAAGTATTATAAGGCCCCGTTTGAATTTTAAAAAGTTAAAACTATTTAGATTTTTAAAAAAATATTCGGCTTTTAATTTCTGCTTTTTTCAGAAATTAAAATTTTTAGCTTTCAAAAAATTAAATTTCTCAAAGTTTTGAATTTTTTTTAAAAAAAAACTAGCATCAATTTTTTTTTTCTGAAAAATATATATATTTTTTTGAAAAAAAAAATAACGTTTGGAAAGAAAAAAAAAACCCTCCAAACATGCCGTAATTCTGTAGACTTTTGACTTGGACTATATCTGCGGACCAGTCCCATTGGTGCCGTTCACGTTACGCCATTTGAAAAGTATTCTACGAAGTGAACCCTTATATTTTACCTAATTAAAATATTTATTGCTTAATATTTTATCTATTAATTGTTTCATTTTATATTTGTTTATTGATTACTTAATACTTAAGTGGAACGATTTAATTCTTTAGACAAAAAAATTATTTCTCTGTTTAGATTAGACAAAAAAAACTAGCTATGAGCACAATGACGAAGATCACACTCCCTGCATTTTCGAAGTTATCAAATGCCATGAATGACTTGCACTAACACAAGTATCACAAAATGCTACTATTTGTTACCCACTGAACAAACAAAAAAAACATACATGACTTATTTAACATGTTTCCACATTAGCTAAACTAAAGTTACTTATTTCTATTTTGTCCAGCAAGAACTCAATTTTTAACTCAAAAATCATAACTATTCATTTAAGTAATATTATTAAGGGCTTTAGAGGATCAGATTTCATAGCTGGGAGAAATAAATATGGGACTCACCATACTTTTTGAAAAATAAAAAAATTAATATAACATAAATTGCGATAAGTCTATAGGTGTACAAAATTTGTTCTCATGTGACAGAAGAAGTGTTTTATCCTATTATTAATGGCTGTATTTTCATTAAGTCATACGTTACAAAATTCAAAGAACGTATGCTCGTGACTAAGTACACGCGTGAAGTCATCGATAGAACACTTACGAAAAAAGTTTCTGTGCTGCAGGAGCACAAAAATACTGTGGTCCCCTATTTTCACAATTTTTTTTTCACTTTACTTATTTTTTATTGGAAAAAAGTTTCTGATATTACTTTAAATAATTTTTTCTAATGTTCATTGAAATGATGTCATTTTAAGGTTGAAAAATTAAAAAATTAGAATGATAAAGACTATTATAATCTTGAAATAAATTAAAATTACAAAAATACCATGATTTTCGTCTCAAAATAACATCGTTTCGATGAACATTAAATAAAATTATCTAAAGTAACTCTACCAAAAACAAACTCTTTTTTTATTTATATTTTTATTTATGTCCCACATTTTTTAAAAGGGGACTACTGAATTTTTGTGCTCCTCGAACATAAACTTTTCTCAACATTTACAAGTCAGATCATTTTTATTTTTATTTTGGTTTTTCAAAATTATTTTCAGCCATTTGAATGAGACTAATTTCCTTTATGAGATAGAATTAGCCCCAAGTATTTTGCCTAGAAATCGAAATAGTGACTTTTCGGTCACAACAGTATATTCTATGGGCACATACAGCTTACCATAGAATGCATCCCACAAATAAGATAAGTTGCCGCAACCACCTGAATTCATTAATGAAGATGAATAACCTGATATTAAGTGCCATTCCTATATAAAGGAGGTTCAAAGCCAAAATAATAAAGGAAAATTATTTATTCTTTTAAATGACATGATTTATGTTATTTCACTCTCACAAAAAAAATAAGATTAACATCTTTTTATATTTTTTTTGTTCACTCTCTCCCTTTCTTTATCTATCTCTTAATCTCACTTAAAATTTCAGTTTTATTAGAGAAGAGAGAAAAAATTTGACAGAATTTTTTTTTTTTAATTAACATGTAATATTTCAACAGATAAGATGTATTGAATAGCACCCAAAATTTATTCGGAAGAAAACAAAAAATTCTAAAGCAACATTGCAAGTTTGCAACCATCCTCCGTCATATCACACCGCAAATCCCACTACAAACTTATTTCGAACTTTAACTGGACAACACTCAACCGCGCGTGGTCAGACCCAATATTCCTTGGACGGATCATAAAAGTTCGAATTTTCATACTATGCATCATTCATGGGGTTTTCTTGTATGCTTCTCGAAGAAGAATTTTCTTCTTCCTCTGGGTATGTCTATTATTGATGCATGTCATATTTTACCGATTATCTGACCGCTTATTTCCAGCAGATAATGCATAAAAGAAATGGTTTTATTAATCTCCTTCCACCATTACATGAAAAAAAGAAAAAAAAAATGGGATGCGAAAATTGAAGTGAGAGAAAATGAGATAAATTACTGAAAGGAGAGTAATATTTTCCTTAAAAAAATTCTCTTCATTTCATAGACTAGAGTTTTGAAGAAAGTATTTTCCTGTGTTTGGAAACCACCTTTTATTGTAACAATATTCTTGTTCAAAGAGATGTAAAAAAATAATAATAAATTTTGATATAAAAGAAGGGTTTTATAAGAGTTATGTTGTAGGAAAAATATTTGTGTTATATTATAGAGATTCATTTTGTGTGCCAGAATTTTTTTTTATTGCGGGTCTCACAAAATATTGTGAGTGTAAGAAATTTTTTCTGATCATGTAAAATTATAGATGATAAACCCATAAACGAATTATAAAACAAATAATTTTTATAAAGAAAATCAGTATACATCAACGGTATAAATTAAGTCACTCTTATACCATTTTTTTTACTGGATAATTTTTATTTCAAAATTCAGCATTGGTTGAAAGTTCCTATCGCATATGTAGTAGTTATAAAATAGCGGTTTATACCAAAATTTTCTACTATCATCTCACTATCTATCTAATCACCATTGCATCAACCTTTTCTCTTTTTTCAAAAACTTTTTAGCATTCTCTCTTTTTGATTCAATGGTGATTAGACAGGTAGTAAGTTAGTAGTAGAAAATTTTGGTACTTAGAATATAAGAGTTATATTATAGAAAAAATGATACTGTTATATTATAGAGATTCGTTTAGTGTGCCGGAGTTTTTTTTTATTGCGGATCCCACAAAATGTTGTGTGTAGGAAAGTTTTTGTGATCGATAAACCCTATAAAATATTACAATAATCTAAATTTTTTTTAGTATACATCAAATTTACATTTAATGCTTTACCAATCACAAATGCATCTCTGAGTTGACGAAGTCAAGCACAAAAATTCAACGTAGACAAAGACTTCAGCATCATAAGGGAATCCTATAGTGTTTCATTTGATATATATCAACAAAATCTTCCAAAACACAAGGACCAAGTTGATTCTAGCCATGGCTTCCTCTCTGCTACCCTTTTTGCTATGCTCACTGATTCTACTACCCTTTTGTGTTCTAGCCCAAACCAGAAGCCAGATAAACGTTGGGGATTCTCTTAAAGCAGAATCTAGCAACTCCACATGGGTAGTTTCACCTTCTGGTGACTTTTCCTTTGGGTTTCTACCACTCACAGACACTGATCTTTTCATTCTTTGCATTTGGTATGCAAAGATTCCAGACAAAACCATAATCTGGTATGCTAACACAGTTAATCCCACACCAAAGGACTCAAAAGTTGAGCTTAATGCTAATGATGGGTTAGTGCTTACTGCTCCTGATGGTAACCAGTTATGGAAGACACAAGGCCTCAGTGTTGGGGTTGCTAATGGTGTCATGAATGACACTGGCAACTTTGTTCTTCAGGATGGTAACTCCAACAGTGTGTATGAGACTTTCAAGGATCGTAGAGACACCTTGTTGCCCTCTCAGATTCTTGAAAAGGGTGGAAAGCTTTCTTCTAGACTTATGGAGACAAATTTCAGCAAAGGAAGGTTTGAGCTTGTTTTTCAAAATGATGGTAATCTTGTGATGCATTCTATAAATTTACCATCTGGATATGCTAATGAAAACTATTATGAAAGCAAAACTGTTGAGTCCAATACATCAAGTCCTGGAACTCAATTGGTCTTTGATAGTTTTGGGAACATATATATTTTGAGAAAGAACAATGAAAAGTACAATTTTTCAGAAGTAAGTGGAGTCTCTACCACTCAATTTTATCTTAGAGCAACTCTTAATTTTGATGGGGTGTTCACACTCTATCAACATCCAAAGAATTCCTCTGGGAATCAAGGTTGGACCTCAATATGGTCTCAACCGGATAATATCTGTAGTTACAATGTTAATTCAGGTAGTGGAGTTTGTGGTTACAATAGCTTTTGTACCTTGGGAGATGATAAGAGACCAACATGTCAGTGCCCAAAAAGGTACTCACTACTTGATCCTAATGATCCATATGGTAGCTGCAAACCAGATTTCATAATGGGATGTGCAGAAGATGAACTTAGCAACCACAGGCAAGATCTCTATGAGTTTGAGGTTTTGATCAATACTGATTGGCCTCTTGCAGATTATGTGCTTCAAAGTCCTTTCACTGAAGATGAATGCAAACAGTCTTGTATGGAAGATTGCATGTGTGCTGTTGCAATTTTCAGGTTAGGTGATCACTGCTGGAAGAAGAAGTTGCCACTTTCAAATGGGAAAGTTGATGCTACACTTAATGGTGCTAAGGCCTTTATTAAAGTGAGGAAAGATAATTCCTCCTTTGTTGTTCCTACAATCATTGTGAACAAGAATAGGAACACTTTGATTATGGTTGGATCTTTCCTTTTAGGTAGCTCAGCTTTTCTCAATCTCATATTGATTGTTGCAATATGCTTGAGCACTTCCTTCATTTTTCAGTACAAGAAGAAGCTTAGAAGAGTTAGCAAAAGTGAGACTGTTGCTGAAACCAATTTGCGTTGCTTCACTTATGAGGAGCTTGAAGAAGCCACCAATGGATTTGACAAGGAGCTAGGAAGGGGTGCTTTTGGTATTGTTTATGAAGGAGTGATAAACATAGGTTCCACAACTCGTGTGGCAGTTAAAAAGTTGAACACTTTTCTCTTGGAAGAGGTTCAGAAGGAATTCAAGAATGAACTGAATGTCATTGGTCTCACACATCATAAGAACTTGGTTCGTTTGCTTGGATTTTGTGAGGCTGAAGAAGAACGGTTACTAGTTTATGAGTACATGAGCAATGGCACTTTAGCAAGTTTTCTTTTCAATGAGGAGAAACCAAGTTGGAAACTTAGATTACAAATTGCATTTGGTATTGCTAGAGGACTTAGATATTTACATGAAGAGTGCAACACCCAAATCATCCATTGTGACATAAAGCCTCAAAACATTCTCCTTGATGATTACTTTAATGCAAGGATTTCTGACTTTGGATTGGCTAAGCTTTTGAAAATGAACCAAAGCAGAACCAATACTGGCATAAGGGGAACAAAAGGGTATGTTGCAATTGAATGGTTTAGAAACATGCCTATCACAGCTAAAGTGGATGTGTATAGCTATGGGGTATTGCTACTTGAGATAATAGCATGCAGAAAAAATGTAGAAATGGAGATAGAAAATGAAGGGAAAGCAATCCTAACTGATTGGGCTTGTGACTGCTATGCAGATGGTAATTTGGATGCCTTGGTTGAGAATGACAAGGAAGCATTGGATGATAAGAAGAACTTGGAGAGGTTGGTAATGATTGCCATTTGGTGTGTTCAAGAGGATCCATGTCTTAGACCCAACATGGGAAATGTGACACAAATGCTTGAAGGTGTTGTTGAAGTGCAAGTTCCACCATGCCCTGCACCTATTAGTATTCAATATTCTCTAGATTAATCAGTTGGTGCTAGTCCTTGGTGTGTTATCTTATGTCTCTGTATTCCAGTTTTAGGTTTATGTTTGTTCCTTCAGCATTAGCACTATAAGTTTATAAATAGTGAGAGCAATTATGTATCTGTTTATAATGCTCATAAAACTTTGGTACATGTACTGAACTCAATTTATGTTAATATACTCTACGTAACTACGTTAGAGAGATATAATATAAAATTATTAAAGGTTTATTGCTTACAAACTTGAGCTGTTGGGTGTGATGATTGCTTTATCATGGAATCAGAATTTCCGTGATTACAGGTCATGAGTTTAATCATTACAACCCTTCACTTTCTAGTAGAATTAAGTTAACACCTTGATGTGTTGTCCATTCTTTAAGTCCAAATAACTCGTGCGTTAGAGTCTGTATTAGAGAGATATAATATAAGAATTACTGATGAACTTTCATTTAATAAGTTTGAACTATTGGGTGAGGTAGTTGCTTGTGTATAATAATGTCAAATGCACAATAAAATCTCAAAAGCATGGTATTCGAGTACAATGTTTGTTTAACCAAAAAAGATTAAAGAAACAGGGCATATAATCCTCCCTCTTATGGAGTTCCCGTATTAATTGTCACTTAGGCCTTCTTGTTGGGGACACAGTTCCAGGTTTTGGATTTCAAGTAAGTATTTTCAATTCACATCTAAATTTCATAGACAACAATCATGTTATAAATTCAAGTGAGCTATTGCATAATGTTTTGATTGATTTATAATTAATAATTCAAATTAATCGTATATATTGTAATTATCAAATTAAAATACAAATTTTTCCTTAATGGAAATTATCTTTGACAGCAGTTTTCTTCATCCTTCTCAATTTATTCAGAATTATTATCCCCTATTTTTTTATCATTTATCTTATTATTATTATTTTAATCCAAATCTATGGGGTAACCTAAATTATTAGGGACTCAAATGAAATAGAGAAATTAAGCTCCCCTAATAACCATTCCTTTTTTTTAGTTCTGTTTCTGGAGAAAAATTATATTTTTTATGCTTAAGAAGAATTTTTGAAATTTTTTTTTTTATGACATAATTTATTTATATTTTAACTCACAGATAATATATATTTAATAACTGATTAAAAAAGTAAAAAAAGTTAGATTTTTTCATCGATTCATTGATTAATCAACTAATCTGATAGAGAGGGATAGTACGACAAGTGCAGCAAAACTCTATACCAAATTTTTAACACAATTATTTCTTATTTATATCAATTAAGGGGCGTTTGATATGCGGTATTCTTCAGGATTTCCGGGAAATTAAATTTTTCTAAATTTTAAATTTCCGGATATTATCATAAAATAATGTAAAAATCATATTTTTGAAAATCGAGATTTCCGGACAAATAAAAATTTTTCCGATACCAAACGCCCCCTTAGTGTTTAGCGGTTGATTCTCTAAAATATAAAAATAAACTAATTTTATTAAGCACCATTTTAACTATTTAAAATAAGGGTTTAAAAAATAATATCGTTTTGGGATTGAAAGATTAAAAATTATAATAAAAACTAATATATACAACCATAGAATAAATTAGAATTGCAAAAATACATTTTTTTTTATCCCAACTCTGGAAATAATTTATTTTCATTTACGAGAGAAACATTAAACCTTTAAATTAATTATATTGTACTACTATATGAACATAAAAATAATCTGATTCTATTAAACACTTTGTTAAAGTAGGAAGTGGATTCTCACACGTGTTATTTAACGTAATAATGTCACCGTGAGAGGGTGTAATCATTTCTGCATAAATTAGTGTTATAAAAATCCGATCATCATTTATATATTTGGTCCGAACTTTATATTGGATTGATCATATAATGGAAACGGTGTGCTCCTGCCGATTTTTGTAAAAATTGATACCCGGTCAGTTTAAACAGTGACCCGACTTAGTTCATAAAAAAAATTGGTTCAACTTTGATTTGATTTATAGTTAAATATATCATTTATTGAACTTGAAGCACCGATATCACAAGCAATGTTATTAAAACCGACCCGGTCGAGGTACTGGGTCACTAGTTGAACCAGTGAATTACTGGTTCAACTGCATGACCCAGTAATTATATTTAAATGTTTAATTTGTATTAAATAATTATAAACATACTCAAATAGTTGGAAATTTAATATAAATTCTAAATATTTTAATATAAAAAAATATATATACATTATTGTCCTATAATAGATCAAATAAACATATAATGTTTGTGATATTGGTGTTTCGGGTTCAGTAAATAACATCTCTAACAATAAATCAAACCAAAATTTCCTGCATGAGGAGAGATATTCTTAATACCAAAATTTTCTACTACCAACTTACTACCTATCTAATCACCATTGGATCAACATTTTCTATTTTTTCAAAAACTTTTTAACATTCTTTCTCTTTGATTCAATGGTGATTAGATAGGTAGTAAGTTAGTAATAGAAAATTTTGGTAGTAAGAATATCCTCCCTCTCCCTGCATAATGCATAACTGAGATAATAATAATATTATAGATACATAACTTATGTAGTCAATAAGTATCATATCACAAAAATATGTTAATTATGATTTTTTTTGGAAAACTTTTTTTTTGAATTTTTTTTTTTAAAACCCGGGACAAGTCATCGGTTTTCACCAAAACCGGCCGGGTCGCACCGAGTTTGGTACTTGGCCGGTCCAATGTGGTAACCGGATCGGTCAGATGACCGGTTCACCGAGTTCCGGGTCGACCCGACCGGTCCCGTCCACAACATGATCACAAGTATTATATATTTGATTGATCTTTTATTGAATAACTATATGTAATTTATTGTTTTTATATTAAAATATTAAGCATAACGTAACTTAAAGGTAGAGATGGCAAAGCGTGCTACCCGCGCCGTCCCAGTCCGCTATAAGCCCGCCAAAAAGCGGTTGGCCCACCTCACCCTACTTTTGAAAATGGGCTAGAAATCTCAGTCCGCCCTGCTCCGTTTGGGTGGATGGGGTGGGCTGCCCGCCAAGCCTGTGACATTTTACACTAAAAAAATATATCAGCACGGGCAGACTGTCGGGCAGCAGATTTGAAAAAACTCAGTCCGCCTCGCCTTATTTGGTGGGCCGGGCCCATTTTGCCAGCTCTTCTTAAAGGTAGAGATTTTTTTTTTTAATTAATTTTATTTTTAATTTCTAACTTGTGACTTGTGAGAACCAATAAAAAAAAGGGTACATTTACATAAACTTAACATATAAATAAGCACAAAGGCAGTACCACACCAAAAAAAAAAAAATAACGCAGTTTATAAATGACTAAGTTTAAGGGAAATAGTAATCTATTTGTTGAATGAGATTATTATGTTATATACAAATTGAACGTGGGACAATTTTAAATTTTTTCGTTTAAAATTAGTGTCTATATTTCATTTGAGCTCACAACTATATTTCATAAATGACAGAAAAACAGAGTACAAGCCCAGTGCATTTTGTGAGCACGTTCTAAGTTTAATCGTTCGTTCTAAGCAAGAGGCAACTAAGTGAAGGTTTTGTTCGGAAACCCTAATTCTTGAGCATGTTTTGATTTCTTCTTATTTTATTATTTCAATTTCTGCAGTTATTTCTTCACTTTCTTGTTTTTTTTTTTTTTGGATTTGGATTTTTACTTTTTGTTGATTGTCGTTTAGAGTGCCAATATTATAGTCCACATGGGTGTGTTATGTTTTTTTTTTGCATATTTAACGCTGCGTAGAGAGAGAGAGAGAGAGAGAGAGAGAGAGAGAGAGGAAATGCACTGAACATTAGAAAATTCTTTTGGCCTTGGCCTCCAAGGATTTGGGTAGCAAATAATTTTTATGGACACAGGAAATAAAGATGTTGAGGAAATCACATTTCAAAACTAACCACTACAAACAATAATAATAATTAATTTCTTATTTTGCTAAATACAATTCTATATATTTCTCTGTTAGTAGAGTTCATTGAATGTACACATATATATAGCTGTAGTAGAGTTTATGTTATTGTATTAACAACTATTCTTGGATGAGCTTAAAAATGATCACTTTTAAATTTGAGGAAGATTATAACTAGTCATGATTTAAGTTTCCCCTTTCAGCGAGATAGGGCAAGGCAGTGATAATTTTTTTTGGTAGATAATAGAATACCCAAACCACCATTGTCTTCCATTTAAAACTCTCTTTTAAGGAGGGGCGAATTGATCATTTTCTCGAATTATTCACAAACAAAAAGACTAAAAGCATTTCCCATCCTCATTTTTTACTCACCATCTTACAAGTGATAGCATATCTTGTTCTTCATACTTCTTCGCAAACACTCAATTTCTCCCAAAGCCACCTTCATCTTTTCACCACGAATGTGTGGTTTTGACACTGATAGCATATATGTGTATGCCCCAAGAGTCGATGCAAGTTGTTACACTTTATGGTATCATAGCTATTTCCCAATGAGAAACCTATAGTGATCTTTTGTATAATTGTATTGTATTATATATGTGTTTGCATGGGGAATAGTCCAGTATTGAACATGATTTTGCATGGTTGAGTATTATGTTGTGAGCTTGATCAACTCACTGCAATGTATGATGTGTGCAGGATCATGGTAAACACTAGACGTACACCGACAACTCCAGATGAGGGGGCTGACCCTATGAAGGCTGCTCTTATTGGCATGGCTGAGGCTATACGAGATCTAGTCCAGGAGATAAGAGCAGGGAAAGTTGATAGGGTTCAGGACTTCAATCAGCAAGCGGCAAGACCAGCAGTTGGTGTTGACCACCACTGGTTGATAGAGTTCAGGAAGCATCAGCCTCCATCATTTTTGGGAGAGTATGACCCAGATGCAGCTGCTAAATGGCTGCGCGACCTGACCAAGATCTTTAGAGTGATGGAGTGTTCTGACTCGCAGAGGGTAAGTTTTGCTACTTACATGCTGCAAGGAAATGCTGATTGGTGGTGGGATGGTGTCAGAGCCCATTTAGAGCAACAGGGGACCGAGATTACATGGCAGGTATTTGAGAAGGCTTTTCTTAACAAGTATTTTTCCCGGGATGTCCGCGAACAGAAGGAGAGGGATTTCCGTGAACTGGAGCAAGGAAGCATGACTATTGACGAGTACACAACAAAGTTTGAAGATTTGGCCCAATACACCTACGAGGGAAGAAGCAGGAGCGATGAGCAATGGTTGGTTCTAATGTATAAGAGGAACTTGAGGCCAGAGCTGCAATTTAAGCTAGCTGGCTCTCTGATTAGAGACTTTACCACTCTAATCAATACCTGCAGAGCCCTAGAGCAATGGGAGAAGACAAAGGAGGCTAGGGTCAGTGGCCCCAATAGAGATGAGCAACAGAAGGGGGTAGGTCAGGTCAAGGGCAAAGCCTTCCAGCTACAGGTTCAGGGAAACAAGTTTAAGAGGGATGGAGGCCTTTGGACCCAGAGACCGGGAGCTGTGAGATATCCCCGCTGCAGCACCTGTCGGAAGGACCACCTGGGCGAATGCAACTTTGGCCAGAACGTATGCTATAGGTGCGGCGAGCCAGGACACTTGTCTAGGGAGTGTACCCAGGGAGCGGATCCTTAGCCTACCTAAAGACCACAGATCGGAGGAAGAGTCTTCACTCTCAGTTACTCAGGGTTTGTGTTATTTTAATCACTATTGTGCATGTTACAAATTGTTGAACTAATGCATGTTTGCACAAAGTTGAAGTTTAGGACAGTAGAGAATGACTATATTTAAATGGGTGTTCAGTCGATTAGGGAGAAGTGGGGTGAGGGGAATGTGAAATTTCTTGAAATGGTCCCTTGTGAATGGATGAAATGATTATTGTTATTGTATATGGTCATTATAAATGTACTTCTGCATGTTTGGAAATTTGGGGTTAAAGGGGCTGAAAATCTTCAGGCTACGAAACTCGAAATACTCAGATGTTGTTTCTCAAGTAAATGGCTGGGAGAATCCCAAAAAGTTTGCTATTCTTTCCAGAAATCAATGGTTATGAATTCTTATATGTGCAGTTGTTGAATTCCATCATACCTGTGTTTGTTCTTATGAGTTATATGCATGTTGGACATGCGAAGAGAATTCAAGGTAAATTTGTATGTTTGTGCCAGTGTCCGGTAGAAGAGTATGGGCATTCCTTTAGTTGACAATTCTGGGGGATTCTTTATGGAGTTACGGTGATTGAGCTCATCATGTAGAGTCAACTAGGCACGCAAAATAGTTGGTAGATTCTATGTCTGTTTGCACCTTGAGTAGTTGATTGATTATCCATGCTTTATACCATTGTATCATTGTCCTTTGATATGGTTGTGTAGAAACTCCCTATGGTTCTAACCTTTCTGCAGATTTCCTTTAAATTTTAAGCAACTATGGAGGTGTAACTGAATGGTGGTAAAGAAAGAACTAGTAGTTTCTTTAGCTTATTGAGATTTGTTATGTTTGTGGATTTCAGGTACAAGGGCACATGAGGCTGAAATCGGAAGAAATTAAGAGTCTTAATGTTGCATCCGATGATGATGCGTTGAGGGCTATGTTGGGGGCTGCCATAATCTTTTTTATATATGTATTTTGGGGTTGCTTTAGCTCTAACAATGATGGTATTTTGGTGATGTATGAAACATGATTGTAAAAGGTTTATTACATGTTATAATGGTAAATTATGTAAGGATTTAAATATTGGACAGCATGTATGTGACAATGTTGTTTTGGAATGGTCATATGTAAATGTATTTATGAATTCTATAATGAGATGGATGTATGCGTATATTAATGTAATATTTTGGTTCTATGGCAGTCTTGTATTAAAGACTGGTTATTAGTTGTTAAAGGTCAAAGAGCCACTAAGTTAAGACATCAAAGAATGTATTTCATGTAAAAAATTTCACAAAAAGAAATGGTAAAAGATCCTAGCTTTAACTACATGCATAGCAAAGGGAATTATCCATAGATTAGGAGTGTGAAATACCTGAATTTTCATGCGCCATGAATCAAAAATACAGAATCATCATTCTTGGCTGTAACTCGATATTTACTCGAGAAAGATACTGATCTTGATGTTAATTATTTGGCTCTCTACCTTGTTTTCCTGTTACAATATTTTACTTGAAATTGTAGACGAAAATTTTGGGACTACATGATCTCACAAGAGGTCAGTGGGGATGCTTCGGGTAAGGTATGCTCTCTAGCTGGAAACATTCGAACATCTGTTCCAATTTTTTTCAGGAACATTAATAATTGATCTGTTCAACTGTACAATTCTGCTACCAACAGGAGTTAAAAGCTATGTCTTACCCTTGCATTTATACAAAGAAGTCTCCCAGACTTGCAGCCATGACCTTCCGGTCATAAAGAGTAACCTTACCGCGACTTTAAGTTCACCCTCATGACCCATTTTGTAATATAAATAACTTTTTTCTAGAATGTGCTTGTCTCTTTATGCTATAACTCCAGGCTTTTCCAAGAAGCCTCTTTACATCATGACTGAAGTTTTTTTTACTAAAGCTGGTATAAGAGGAAGGATGAAGTCTGTTCATGGGTGCATTGTCAGCCCCTATCTCTCTGTTCGGAACTTGGTAATTGTGAAAAAGGGTGAAAATGATTTATCAGGGCTGATCAATTTTGAAAAGCCAAGAATGAGAGGTTCAAAGAGAGCATCCAAAATTCATAAGCTGTTCAACCTGTCTCAGGAAGATGATGTGAGGAAGTATGTCAACACATACTGTTTAACCTGGCAACCTTCACAACAAAATCAGGTAAAGTTTTTTGTGCTAGTAAATCCACGATTTAGTTTTGTTATTTGATGTTGCCAACTATCCATTAAATTGAGAATGAGGGAAGATGGAGATTTCCTAATGAGAAAATGAGTTGAAGTTTAAGCCATTCATATTTTGTAATCTGGCTGCAACTCAGTTGTCTAGTTTTGTTTCCCTTTTTCTTTTTCATTTTCTTAATCATCTGCCTAGTTCTAAATATTTATCTAGTCCAAAAGCTTGATAGTGATACCATTTAGAGAGCTAATTTATTTGTTGATGTGGGGCAAATGCAAATTAATAATGAGTTTTGTGTGTCCATGTGTGAACAATGAGATGGACATGTAATGTTCCTAGTTTATTTTTTTTTCTATTGGTTGTTTATTAAAAGTTATGAATAAGGGATTAATGTTTGTCTTCCAACACAAGATAAATTTACTTGCTACAATCTCAAAATGATATCATTTTAGGATTTGAGAAAAAAATACAGATATTTTAGTAAAATTAATGATATAAGAGCAAAGTAAAATTTCTAAAATATCATGCATATTTTTCATTTTGGGGTTATTAGAGTGTTATTGCAAGAGAAACACTTTTTCATATGAATAGTTTATGTTGCTTGACTTCATTCCTTGGGAAACTACACTTTAGCATTTAGCATATGCTGTTAAGAAACAGTCTCCTGATTCCCCTAATTAAAATCGGAAAACCAAAGCATGTATACTGATAGGGTCCGTTTGGTACGATACAATTTTTAGGATTCCGAAAACTGAAAGTGGTAATCATATTTATTCATATTTGGTACAAGTTTTTTAAATTTTTTTCGAGAATCTGATTTTTCCGAGATTTCATTTTGTGTGTACTTTTTTTTTGGAAATACCATCCGGTGGTATTCTAGGATTTCTATGGCAAGAGAAAATTTAATACAACTAAATATAGCATTAAAAAAAGTAACCCAATATTCCTAGAAATATTTTAGTCTACCAAATACTTTTTGGTAACATTCCTAGAAAACTCATCTTCCCGGAAATCGGGAGATTCCGAGATAAAAAAAATTTCTGCTCTAACAAACTCCCTCGTATAGTTTAGATTGAGGACCGGAATGTATTTGAATTGAACAGTTGTCAAAGTCATAATTTTTTATATAGTTTTTCATTCCATGAGTTCTGCTTTATGCTAAACTCATGGTTTTGGTATTTAAATACATTTGAGTTGATTCAACTACTACTTAATGTCGTTTTTCAAGTGATCCAATTGAAGAATTTTACCTGGTTGAGTTTTGTATCCATTTGATATGTTTGTAGCTTGTCATAATTTGTGAACTTGCATATTTTTTTTATTTTTTATTTCACCTTTTCATTTTATCTGCAAATTAATTGGAAGAAAACCATTTGTTTTAATTTATTTTTAATGAAATCTGTCTGCTTGTTGAACGGGCAAATGCCCGTATTCAAAGCTCTCACCTTGCAAAAATAGAGATGAGAGTCGATTATATGCCACCTTATTATTACTTATTTGCTAGGAGGTTATTTTTTAAACTTGTCCCTTTGACCGAAAGAAGCAATCTTATTGCTATTCTAAGTCTCGCACTTCGCGTGCTTGTCTATTGTTGCAAAATTGGTTATGTTAATATGGAAGGCCCTAGGTTTTGAATCCTCTTAAGCTTATTTTTCCCTTTCTTTCCTAATGTTCCTGGTACTCTGTTGAACCAGTTATGTATTATTATAATGTTAAAAGCACGACTATATAAACAGTGGAATGATTTTTATTTTTATTTTTGTATTTATGACTTTTTTCATACATCGTAGAAAACTGTGAAATCAGTATTGAATTCCAAGGTTGATAATTTTCAATATAAGACATAAAAAATTTGTGTTGAGTTCGATTCATTTTCAAATTTGCGTTGGTTAACAAATATTGATCTAAAAACATATTCGTATCTGCCAACTCGAAATTGACCCATATTTTTTTTGTTATTCTTGTCTGTGTTGTAAAAAGATTATTCTGTTTTAATAATGTAGTGTTGACCTGCATAATAAATAACATAATTTAGGATTAATGAGTTATTCGTATTGTATTGTATCAACTCGCATAATAAATAATACAAATTTACAAGTTATTCATTTTGTGTCGACCTGCAAAATAAGTCAATTTTAAATTTGTATCGTATTTATATTAAGTATATTTATATTTGTGTCCGCAACGACGAAGCTAACAATAAATGTTAGCCCGTGCCAAAAATACACCTCCAAAAATATTAGCCCATTTCATCTTTTAATTTGTTTTGCAGAATTGTCAGATTTTAGCTTTTACTCATGTTAAGTTCTAATTTTTTTGAAAACTAGCTAGTACCAAAACACTAGTTAGCCCTTCATCATCGCGTGTCGTGTCTGCGATTTGAATTGCTACCCGTACTGAATTATTAAAGAATGGTCATTTACTAGAAAACTGCAACTGGAATGGTTAATATTTATTTCACAGCATATGTAACTCTGTCATAGAATACAATTTACTAAGTTGGCTTAATTGTTGGAAATAAAGCGCTGCAACATGTACCTTTGGTTTTGAGAGATTTAACAACTTTCAACACCGGAGTCTCTAATTTAATATATAGGTAAATTTATGAAATGTTTTCAAAAAATATATATATATATATAGGTAAATTTGATTTATTTACCCTATATTGAAATATGTAAAATGTTATTAGTCGATTAATATTGTCTCTTATTGATTTAATGCAATACCGATACCAATATAAAGGAAAACATGTAATATATTTCTTTCAATTTAGAGTTTTGTGCTTTAATCCTTGAACATTAAAAATGCATAGCGTGATTCTTAATTTTTTTCAAATGTGTATTTTAGTCTTTCCACAAAAAATTAACTAAAATTACTTCGCTCAAATTATGTGATCATTTTTTGTATAAAATCTCTTCATAGAAAAAGTTCAACTGATCCCCTCCAACTTATATTTTTTTTTTTGGAATTTAAGGAAATAAATTACACAACAGGGCCAAATCTCAAAAAGGAGATACCCTTCAAATCACTATCTAACACAGCAACACAATCGGTGGGAGGTTGCTCAAAAATCTGCAGATCCCAATTGTTAAAGGAATGTCCCATATTAGCTAAACTATCTGCAAGTCTATTACCTTCTCTATACTCATGGCTAATTCTAATAGTCCAAGGCCTAAGAACCAATTCTCTGATTCTATTCACCAGAGGAGCTAGCGGATGGTGCTTCTCACAGATATTAGACACCAACTGAATGGCTGTTTGGGAGTCCCCTTCGACCCATAGCTTCGTGATTCCCCTATCCCAGGCAACCTCCAGACCATGAAGCATTCCCCACAACTCCGCTCTCATGGATGTGCCAACACCAGTATTCCTGCTATACCCCTTCACCCAATGCCCTGATGTGTCTCTAATAGCTCCACCGCAACTGGTCTTCCTGCCATTATCCCTGCAGGATCCGTCAAAGTTAAGTTTGCACCATCCTTCGTCAGGGAAGCTCCAGCGCACAAGCCTTTCCTCCTTGTTAAGAACGATCAAGCCATGCGGGTAGAGTTCCTTGTGAGCAATCTCCACTTGCGAAACGAATACCTTAGCTTTTCTAATAATCGAGTCCTGAGAAGCCGATTTGTTATCGAAGATCAGGCTGTTCCTATCCCTCCATATGAGCCAGCAGATAACCCCAAAGATCTCTCTCCACTCATAGTTGTGAACCCTATCCCTGCAGTTTAAATTTTGAACAAACCATTGTTGGCTAGGAAGGTCGAAGAATGTGCACCATCTCCTCTCTGGTTCGAAGAAGTCCCACAGCAATCTGCTCCAGGAGCAATCCCGAAATATGTGAATTGTATCCTCAGTACCACCCTTGCAACGCGGACAGGTAGGGTCAGCCATCAGATGTCTAAAGGCACGCCTTTCATTGGTTAGAAGATTATTCCCAATAGCCAGCCAAAGGAAAGATTGAACTCTCTTCGGACCTCTCCACCTCCACGCATTCTCCGTAACACTAGATATCTCCTGGCTATCCCCCTTAGTGAGCATTCCATAAGCCGTTTTAACCGAGAAGAGGCCATCATCCGACAGACCCCAGATGACTTGATCATCGCCGTTTTCCATGTTCGGAGGTTTCATGTTGGCAATCATAGCACAAGAATAAGGAGTCACAAGTTTAGAAAGAGTATCCCAGTTCCATCTTCCCTGAGGGTCCACAAAATCATTCACCGTCCAGCTACTAACATCCACCTGACCGCGGACATCCTCCCTCATCACCACTTTTTCGTTCCCAGTTAACCACCTATCCCTCCAGAAGTTGGTTTGAAGACCATTCCCAACTTGAATTCTAGTGCCTTCCTCAATCTTTGGCCAAACACCCATCACCCCCCTCCAAAGGTTCGAAGCCTGCCTACTCTTTTTCAGGACAGGAATAAGCTCATTGCACACTCCATATTTATTCCTAAGAACCCGAGCCCAAAGGCAGTTCCTCTGGGTAAGCATTCCGTGACCTATTTTCATGATGAAGGCCATGTTGTTCTCCCGCATTCTTCTAATACCAATACCCCCCAACCTCCTGGGTTGACAGACTTTATCCCAGGCTAAAGCATGAATCCTTCTCTTCTCAAGCGTTGAGCCCCAAAGGAACAACCTAGATCTCCTCTCCATATCATTGCACACTGACGTCGGAAGCAGGCAAGTCTGCATGGTATAAGAAGGAATAGTTGAAAGGACAGATTGCACTAATGTAGCCCTACCTGCGAGAGAGAGGGAGGTTCTGTTCCAATTATTAAGTCTCTTGTCCATCCGGTCCAAAATAAACGCAAACTTGGAGGATCTGTTCCTCCCATTTGTGAGGGGAATTCCCAAGTACTTGCCCAGATCCGCAGCAATGGAAAAATCCATCACAAGGGAAATCTGAGCAGCTCTAGAGTGATTCACGTTCTTGGAGAAAAAAACCCTGGTTTTCTCCCTACTGACCCGCTGACCAGAAGCATCGCAAAAGCAGTTGAGGATATCCCTGATCAGATTAGCTTGCTCAACTGACGCTTCAGCAAAAAGAAGTAGGTCATCCGCAAAGAACAAATGAGTAATGGGAGGCCCATTTTTCTTGAGCACGACAGGTTTCCACCACTGACGGGAGGTGGCCTCAAGAATGAGGTGAGCCAACCTCTCAATGCAAAGAACGAACAGGTAAGGAGACAGTGGATCTCCTTGCCTAATTCCACGACTTGGATTAAAGTCTTCCGTGTAGCCACCATTCCACAAGACATTCATGACAGGAGATGAAACTCCTTCCATGATCAAGGTGATCGATTCCTGGTTGAAGCCAGCTTCTATCAAGGTTTGGTGCAGGAACTCCCAGTTAATTCTATCATACGCTTTCTCCAAATCGACTTTAATAGCCATCCAACCCGTTTTCCCCTTCTTGATATTCATAGAGTGAATGATCTCTTGCGCAATGATGATGTTGTCACTGCTATGTCTTCCTCGAAGAAAGCTGCATTGATTAGGAAGAATCAGCGACTCAAGATGAGGTTTCATCCTATTAGCAATGATCTTGGTGACCACTTTGAACACCACATTGCACAAACTAATAGGACGGAATTTCTTGATGCAGTCAGGATTATCTTCCTTCGGAATGAGACAGATAGAGGATTGGTTGATACCCTTTAGTTTCTTCGGGTCATGGAAAACTGAAGAAATCAGGCTAACCACTGAGGAGGAAACTGCATCCCATTGATTCTGGAAGAAACAAGCTTGTAACCCGTCAGGACCGGGTGCTTTGAATCCATCCATGCTCATAATTACGTCCTTAATTTCCAGCACAGTAGGAACACGGTGCATCTGATGGAAAGACACACTCGAGATCCTAGGGAAGCGACCCGAGATAGGAAAAGGAGCAATATGAGTCTCCTCCTGGGTATATAAATTTTTAAAGAATTCCAACACCATGGCCTTAAGGTCAGACGGTTCCGAAACCCAGTTCCCTTCCTCGTTCTTAAGGGCCAGGATCTTGTTACGTCTCCTCCTAGTTAAGGTAGCAGTGTGGTAAAACCTCGTGTTCCTATCCCCATCCACCAGCCACTTTTGCCTAGACCTTTGGAACCAAATCATTTCCTCTTTGATGTAAATACTGTTAAGCTTGTCCCAAAGGTTCCTGTAAAGCACGTCCAAGGCATTAGTAGGGTATCTTTGCATTTCCCTGTCCACACCAACCAAACGAGCATGCAGTCTGTACTTTTGGCGGATGAGCTCCTTGAAGGTATGCCTATGCCAATTGGACGCTTCCTGTTGGAAAGCCCCAGCAGCTTCCTCCCAACCCCTACCATTGGTCCAACAGCACTTAACAAGGTCTCCAAAGCCTTCACAAGTTAGCCAAGCCGCAAGGAAACGGAAAGGCTTCCTCCCCTCACATTCCTCGTTGTTGGCCCCCTCCCAAAGAAGCAGGGGTCTGTGATCCGAGCTAAAATAAGGCAGATGCAGGATAAACCTTTCTGGGTAGGCTGCAACCCAATTAGAGTTAACAACCGCTCTGTCAAGACGCTCCAAGATGTGGCCTCTTTTCCACGTGAAAGAAGGACCCTTAAAACCCAGGTCGAAGAGATCACAATCTTGGAGGCAGTCCACAAAGTCCCTTATGCTCCCTGCATCCGCCTCTCTCCCTCCCACCTTCTCATGAGCTTGAGAAACGGTGTTGAAGTCACCCATAACCACCCAGGGCGTGTTAATGCTCCTACCCAAACGTCTGAGCTCCTCCCACAACAGCTTCCTCGCCGGTTTCCTAGGACTCCCATAGACAAAGGTGGCACATTCTTCCTTCATGGAGTGGAGCCACTTCAAATTTACGTGAACAAATTGAAAATGGGACGCCAACATGGAGACATGCACGTGGTTGTCGTCCCAAAGGACCCAAATGCCCCCAGCAAACCCAATGGCGTCACTCTTGAGATGATTAGAAAACCCAAGTTGCTTAATCCTTCTGTCCGCTGCTAGCCCACTGATACGGACCTCAAGCAGCACCATAATCTTAATATTATATTTCTTCACCATGTCTCTCATAAAGAGAACAAACCCTTTCTTTTTCGCTCCACGACAATTCCAACAAAAAATATTCATTAAAAGTCGATGATAGGAACAAAAGGGGAAGTAGGACACCAGGTCCTAAGCTAAGTAAGGAAGCAGTTGCTGAGGCTAGCCACCGTAGCAGTACTGGCTCCCTCAGAACTTTTAGGATCCTGTCTATTCGACAGAGCAATCGCATCCATAGGCTTTTTCCCATCTGCTTTTTCCTTCGCTGGGACAAACTGTCCGTTGACTTCGCAAGGAGCAGGAGCGCACCTACCCGTGTCAGGAGACATCCCTTTCAAGCTGGCCTTTCCTGTACTAACCGCAGCTATTGTCTCACCCATCTTGATACCCAATTTATCCTTCAAAACATCCCTACCAGTCCCTCCTTTCTGAAGCTCTCTAGCCCCCATACCATTCGCATGTAAAGCATGCTTGCCATTGCCCAAGGAATTTCCTCTTTGATGAAAGGTTTCTGGTTGCTTCAGAAGGGTCAAAGAAAGACCCCCTTTACCTGCCTTTTTCATGTCTGGTCCTCGGACACCACTAGCCTTCTGCACACCTTCGGATCTGGGCGCTGCAGGTTGGACTTTTCTATTCCTACTCTCGAGGTTCGCCGTCGGTTGTTTCTCCTCCCTCCGACTGGTGTTAACCTCCGTCTCCTTGCGCTTTCCCTCCGGAATAGAGTTGTTCTTCCTTCCCTTACTCTTCCTTTTCACCACCATCCATTCCCCAAAGGCATCCGGTTCTGTCAAAATGTTCTCCTCCACCATGACTGCATCCCCCACAATAACCTGGTTTTCCCCAATCACCTGGGAAGCACTGGCCTTTGTGTTCATGGCTGGGACAGTTGACGTATCTTCCTTAGGGACAATCGTTGAGTAATCGAGTCCTCCATTACAGTTCTCCTTCTTATGGCCATAGCGACCACAAGCGAAGCATATCCTATGCAAGCCTTCATACCCTACATTTCTGTAAATATAATCCTCCTGCTGGAGATCCCATAATCTGATTCTCGACACGAAGCTCCGACGAAGATCTACCTCCACGCAAATCCTAGCAAACCTTGCTTTGTCTGTTATCTCGCCCTCCGTACCTTCGGCCCTTCTCAGAGATGTTTTGTCGACTTTCAGCGTTCCTCCAACTTATATTTAATTGCACTTTGGTCATGAAACTTAAAAAGTGATAACTTTAAAGAATTGTCTTATACATTGTAAAATTTTAAGAATCAAAGTATATATCATCTCAAGCTAAAAGAGATAAATTAATTTTTCTTAAGTTGACCCGGGATAGATGGTCTAACTCATTAACATTCCAAGAGTTCCAATAATAATGAATTGCGGCATGTTTGCCTGATGACATGTTTGGTGCATAGTATAGAATAAAGCCTGATGACATGTTTGGTGCATAGTATATGATAAGACCTAATAGTATAAGACCTGATAGTATAAGGCCTGATTATATAAGACTTGATTGAATTTTAATATTATTCAGCGTTTGACACGATATTGTATAAAGTAATACATTGTATAAGATAACATCATCTAGTATTTGGTAATGCACGGTATAATATTATATAGGATAAATATAAATGTTTTTAATAAAAATATCCTTTAATAAAGAATTTATATAATTCTTCAAAAAAATGTTATATGATATTAACTTTTATTAAAATTTATTGATCAGTGTGTTCAAAACAAAAATTAATTTTTATAAAAGTAAAAATATTCATTATTTTAAAAATTAATATATTAAAATTAATTTTTATTTTACCAAACTCCTTTGGCACAGGTGGTAAGGAGCCTGGACCCCTTAAACAGAGGTCTCGAGTTCGAGTCCTGAGAATGGAAAAAAAGGATTTGGGAGAGCTGCCCCCGAAAGGGTCTGACAGTGCTCGATGGAGATTAATCTCCGGTTACGGCGGAATGATACTCTTGAATTTTCCAAAAAAAAATCTTATTTTAATATATTAATATTAAAATAATATATTAATTTTGAGAGTAAAAGATGTTAATACACTAACATCTTATCATGCCTTATCTCTCCATAATACGCTGAATTAAGTTATACATAATTTTAATGTATTAAGAGATTCTGCTATATAAGTTTATACTATACGATGATCACACCAAATAACTAAAAGTATCGTAACATATAATATAAGCTTATATTATCATACCTCATACGTCACATTAAACATGCCGTAATATATTAGAGAATTTAAAGCATCATATTATGTCATAAATTTTTTTTTTTTTGGTATAATATTATGTCATAATTTAAAGCATCATATTATGTCATATTTAGTGTCTCTATGTCCAAGGTCGGTGTCGATACGGTCGATTAAAATTCCAAAGGAAAATTCTAGTCATGAAATTTGGAAGGACGCTACACTTTACCGTACAATAAATGATATGACAGTGAAATGATGGTGACTAACTTTTACCTACCTTCTTGACGAAGTAGTCTTCTCGTCTTCCCAATTATACATTATATATATGTTATTAAGTAAACCAAAAATAGTTCACTTTTTTTCATCTGCTTATTTATGAGTCTTGTTTCTCTTTTACACACATTCACAGTACTTTGTGTTCTTCAGCAGTGATTTTTGTAATGGCAACACCTAAGGAGCACATTGAAGAGTTACGAAGGAGCAAGTTCTCCATTGGTGGAGAACCCAACTCTTTGACTGAGGACCTTCATCATGCTATCAGGAATCTCTCTGCCGAACTTTATGCCAAAGATGTTCATTTCCTCATGGAACTCATTCAGGTACTTTTCGTCATTCCTTTTTTTTTCGTCCCTATTTTGTTTATTTTTTGAATAAATTCAAATGCATCCTCTCGCCATAACCGAAGACTAATCCACATCGAACACTGTCGGACCCTTTGGGGGCGGCTCTCCCAAATCTTTTTTTCCATTTACAGAAGGTTCGAACTCGACACCTCTGATTAAAGCCCAGCTCCTTACCACAAAAAACAAAGGAGATTGGTCCCTATTTTGTTTCTTTTCTCATGCATGTTATGCTTTTGATTCTGTAATAAATGCTATTGATTCTATAGTAATGCTTGTATATATATATGCTCATTGATAATCTCTCTATATAAGTTATACTCTCAATTTGGTTATTGATTCTATTATATGTAAAAGTTTCGTGACTTTAGGGTAAGATTAAGATCAATGGTAAGAGAAGAGTGTAACTTTGTCGGAGAAAAATAGATAAAGTAGACATTTACTTCAAAAAAATATAAAAAATAGATAAAGTAGAAGTATAAGAAAAGCAGGTATATTATCTTGTTTCTTCCCTTGATTAATCAATGTTGTCCAATTATTTTATTTTATTTTCTGTTTTCATTTTGGTTTTCGTTTGTTTTATTTTTGTTTTATTTATTATTATTATTTATTTTTTGAGTAAACATCATTTTTGTCCCTGTCAATATCTTTTTTCATCATTAAAAAAGGACCAAATTGGTCCCTAAAATTATGAAAAAAGGGCCACATTAATCCTTCTGTCAATTGTAATAAGTACCTTTCGTCTTTTTTTTCATCATTTTAGGGACCAGTCCATTTTTATTGCCAGGACTAAAAAAGATTTTCTAGATAGCCTGCACCAAAAAGGGTTAGCCTTATGACATGCTTAAACAATGCTTGATTGAATACGTATACATGTAGATCGAATCCATAATCTTGAAAATTTGAGATTTTAGATGAAAGCACGTGATTGTCTCTCAGATAAAATTCCTTTATTAGCTCCTGCTAAAATTTATATCTTTTAAAATTTTTATTCAGAAGAAAGAAGATACCATAAGATTATTACTACATTATCTTCCCTTAGTTTGAAAATTTATGATAGTGTTTTTATGACATTAAAAATTTATGCAATTTTTATATTGTTTTGTTTTATAAGTTTTTAATAATTTAAATTAATCTTGACATCTTTGCTTATAAGATTTAAGCAAAAATCCTTTGAAATTATAAACTTTCCTAGGTTATATATATATAAATCGTTTTAGATTATTATCTTGAAACACTTTGTCAACAAAAACAAATCTTAAATCATTGATGTTAAACTAAATCTTATGTATTATGCATTTATAATTTATAAGAAGTTTTATATTTGATAGTTAACATTTAATGACATATATAGTGTCATTATTTTTTTTTAAAATATTTTTCTCTAATAACATTAATAATGAACAATGCCATTAATTTTTTTTAAGACAATATATATTTTTTTTTTGGTGAACTAGACAATAATTTTAATTCATACATAGATACGTTACCAACTTCAACTTTTTTATTTAGAAGACAAATGAAAACTGATGTGGCATTATATAATTTTGAAGTAATGAGCTTTTCGAAGCCATAGATGTTTCCCATATATAATACAAGGGTTTTATATTTTTCATGCAACATGAGAATTGAATTCTCATGTTGTAGAGACAAAAAGTATGTGGGACCTGTATATTAGAACAAATTATGTGTAGGACCCACGTTGGCACGGAAATCGAAGGGTGTGTAAGAAAATTCAAATTCTCATGTTAAATGAGAATTATAAAACCCATAATATAATTTATGCATCAGTCAAAAATTGGAAACTTATAATGCCAAGTCATCATTATTTCTCAGAAATTTAAGACCATATTTTACTAGATTTCTTCAATGTGTTATTGAAAAGTAAGTGTTGGAGAAATAATAAAGTTGTTCCTTGTTACCGGAAAATGAATTCGAGTTTGATAAATAATCTCTTTGTAAAAATGTAACGGTAATGCACTCTCACTCTTATCCTCATAAGTCAAGAGCATTGTGTACTGTGATTGTTTTTTTTTTCTTTTTTTTCTTTTTCTTCTTGAATGTGTGATATAGAATCAGAACATAAAATGTTGCATATATGATTTTTAAATGATGTAGCATTATGGAATTGTTAGATGTGAGACTTTATAAATGACATTTGTTAGCTGAGTCTCTGTGTCTTTTTGGTTAAAAGCTGAGTATGTTTTTTTGTTTCAGTAGACAACATTAGTTGTTCTACACTCAGTAGCAGTGTAAATGAGTGATCATCCCTATTTTGTGAAAAAGCTGCATGGGTTAGATACTGACAAAAAAAAACAATTATGTACTGCTAAAATCTCTTGTATATATTTAGCAGCATATATAAATTAAACAAATACTGTAACTAGAATGATGCAATTATGTTGTTCTAAAACCCATTAAACAAATACTAGAACTAGAATGATGAAATTATATTGTTCTATTATAGTGGTTGATTCACCATCATCAATTTTTTCTTCTCACTTTTCACAGAATGCAGAAGATAATCAATACTTAGAAGGAGTGAGTCCAACACTAGAGTTCATCATAACTTCTGAGGACATAACAGCTACTGGTGCTCCAGCCACTTTACTAATTTTCAACAATGAGAAGGGGTTTTCTCCCAAAAACATTGAATCTATCTGCAGTGTTGGTCGGTCCACAAAGAAAGTGAACAGGAGTAGTGGTTACATAGGAGAGAAAGGTACTTTCTCACACTTAACCTCTAAAAAATGGTTTTGTATTTTTGTTTCATGAAGGACTTGTTTTTATCTGCTTCCTTTTAGTGAAGATTAGTTAAATAACTTAAATGGTATTTTAATACCTGAATTAATTATACATATATAACTAGTTTAATATGTGAAGAGAATCTTTTAGTTGTAATACCAGAGAAAAGAAACAAAGACTAATTTAACAATGCTTTCGCAAATGGTATTACACATGTAATTGTTCTTAATCTTAAATTTAAGTGTTACTGTTCTTGGCAAAGGATAAGCATTAGAGTAGGCAAAAAAAAAAAAAAAAGGAGCAAACGTTTGACAGAATCTCTACCATGGTTGAATTGCAGGAATTGGTTTCAAGAGTGTATTTCTGATTACTTCTCAGCCTTATATTTTTAGCAATGGATATCAGATACGGTTCAATGAGAAGCCTTGTCCACATTGTGGTCTTGGCTACATAGTTCCTGAATGGGTTGAGGAGAAGCCAACCCTTCTTGACATAAAGAAAATATATGGTGCTGGTGATGATTCTATTCCAACTACAACAATTATCTTACCTCTAAAGCCTGATAAGGTCAAACCAGTGAAACAGCAGCTCTCAAGCATTCATCCAGAAGTTCTCTTGTTCCTTACAAAAATCAGACACCTTTCTGTCAGAGAAGATACTGAGGATCCAAACCTGAACACTGTCAGTGCTGTCTCTATTTCAAGCGAGGTTAACTTTATGACAAGGAAAAACATGAATGCTGAGTCGTACACACTCCATCTATCTGCGGCAGAAAAAGGTGATTCTGAAAAGGAATGCAGCTACTACATGTGGAAGCAAAAGTTTCCTGTGAAGTTAGAAAATGTGGTGGAAAGGAGAATGGATGTGGAAGAGTGGGTTATAACATTAGCCTTTCCAAATCAGGAGAGGCTTCATAGAGGAATGAGCTTACCAGGGGTCTATGCATTTCTTCCTACAGAGATGGTAACTAATTTTCCCTTCATAATTCAAGCAGATTTTGTGTTGGCTTCATCAAGGGAGACAATACTCATGGATGATAAGTGGAACCAAGGGATACTAGAGTGCGTTCCATCAGCTTTTATGGATGCATTCAAAACACTTGTCATAGGATCAGATCAAGCTCCAGTTTCCAGTTTGCCCCGGATGTTCAAGTTCCTTCCCATTGACAGTTCTCCCTATGAGAAATTAAACTATGTGAGGGAGAAAATCAAAGCAAAACTGGTGGAAGAAAGTATTATTCCGATTGAGACATACACGGAGCAGAAGCATTTCTGTAAGCCTCGTGAAGTTGGCAGGCTACTTCCTGATTTCTGGAATATTTTGACTGAGGCTCGGGCGCAAGGAGTACACTTGCTTGACCTGTCATCTCATGGTGGAAGGAAAATCTTGTGTTCTTCATTTGATCAGACCGAGTATGATCACATACTCAATTATTTAGGGGTACAATCTGTCAATGATGATTGGTATGCAATGTGCATCCAGAGTTCTAATCTTGTGGATGGAGTAGAAGATGTGTATTTGAAGCTTCTATTATTTGTTGCTACAAACTGGACCTCACGGTTTCGTGGCTCAAACATGGCGACAATTCCATTGATTAAATATGTGGATTCTTATGCGAGTCTGTCCCATTTCAGTCTTTCTGAATGCACTCAGCACCATGGTTCCAAGCGAGTAGTCCTAGCAGATTCTAGTCAGTCTTGTCCTTGCTCTTGGATGATTGATTGGAACCGGGAATTTGCTTGTGCATCCAACCGGTTTTTTATGCCGGAGATCACTCAACAAGCTATCTGGCGATTGCCCCAGAAGCAGACTTTGCTGGAATGGCTAGAAAATGAAGTTAGTGTTCGTACTTTGAGTGTCCACAAATTAGCTAAAGTCCTTTGCAGTTCTATTAAAAACAACAGCAAGCTTTCCGTTTCATATGCTCATTTCTTATATCACTCTTTCTCAAAGGGTTATTTATCAAGCCGGGATGTTCATGATTTGTGTAGTTCTATGCCACTTGTCGACAACTATGGATGTGTGACACAAAGTAGAAAAGGGGTTCTTGTACCTGCAAATGTGAGCAAATGGGCAGATTTGATTGTTTCTAATCCATGGACAAATGAAGATTATGTTGAGCTGGGAAAGGAGTACTTGACTTCAGGTTATTATGCAGGCCAATATACAGGTTCTGGACATCTGATCAAATTCCTCAAAACTTATGCTGAAGCTTCTGATATACCTCATATATCTCCCCCAAATGCTGGATTTTCTGCTGTAGATACACCACTTACCAAAAACAATGCCTTTTTGCTTTTGGATTGGATTCGGAACCTGAAGTCTAGGGGAGTGCGTCTGCCAGAGAGATTCTTGAAATGCATAAAGGAAGGAAGCTGGCTTAAAGTTACAGCCAATGGATGGGGACCACCTTCGAAGTCATTCTTAATTCGCTCATCATTGGGAAGAATTTTGCAAAATGGTTCTGATCTTGTTGACATTTCATTGGTAGATGAGAGCTTCTATGAGAATAGAATAAATGAGTATGAGGAGGAGTTGAAAACAATAGGGGTGATGTTCAGTTATGAGGAAGCATGTAAATTCATTGGGAGTGAACTAATGTCTCGAGCTGCTTCTTTCCCTTTAAGCAAGAGTCATGTTCTTTTGATGCTTAAATTCATGCAATATATGAGGCAGAGTCATCTTCCTTTAGATGAATTTGTCAAAAGCATCAGAGAGGGAAGTTGGCTCAAGACATCTAATGGTCTCAGGTCTCCTGTAGGATCTGTATTGTACGATTCAGGATGGCAAGTTGCATCACAAATTTGTGATATACCTTTCATTGATCATGCTTATTTTGGCGGGGAAATATATAATTTCAAAGAGGAGCTCAAGTTGCTGGGTGTTATAGTTGGCTTCAGTGGAAATTATCAAGTTGTCATTGATTACTTAACCTCAAATTTGGCCAATTTGACAGCTGATGCTGTTCTTTTGATCATGGAATGCATACGATTCTCGCATGCATCTAGCAAACTCATAAATTCACTCAAGGGAATGAGCTGCATGAAGACTAACATGGGTTTCCAAACACCAGGCAAATGTTTCTTGTATGATCCTGAATGGGGCTGCTTTTTGGAGGTATTTGATGGCATTCCTGTGATTGATCATAAATTCTATGGAGGGAAGATTTTCACTTACAAAGATGAATTGAAGCAAACTGGGGTGGTGGTTGATTTTGGGGAGGCTATGAATAAAATTTCTAGTCTCTTCAAACAGACGGC
Source organism: Gastrolobium villosum (assembly GCA_032173675.1). NCBI lineage: Eukaryota > Viridiplantae > Streptophyta > Magnoliopsida > Fabales > Fabaceae > Gastrolobium > Gastrolobium villosum. The sequence continues at coordinate 18,073 of JAVKPL010013241.1, read as the reverse complement.
ATCGCAAGCTAAATTTAAACAACATGTTAAGCCATTCCTCTCATGTTGCAGGCTGCTGAAGGGAACTAAATATAGCTTTCCTTCCGATTTCTCAATCATCATGCATACTGAGAAGTGGTTGTATACTAGAGTTGGTGACTATAGGTGCCCAAGAAACTGCATTTTATATAGTCTGGAGTGGAAATCAATCTCTTCAATAACTCGACTTCCTTTCATTGATGACAGTGACAACTGTTATGGTAAGGGAATACATGAGTACAAGGAAGAGCTGAAGAGCATTGGTGTTGTTACTGAATTGAAAAAAGGAGTGAAGTTTGTACCTGAATGCCTGAAATTTCCTTCAGATCCCTCTACCATTACTCCTGAAAGTGTGTTTTCTTTATTGGAATGCATCCGACTTCTAATGAAAGAGCATAAGCTTCCCATTGAAGATGATTTTACCAAAAGATTGTCGCAAAATTGGTTGAAGACCCATGCTGGTTATAGGTCTCCAGATAAGTGTTTGTTGTTTGATTCCAAGTGGTTTTTGTATCTGAAGCAAACTGATGGCCCTTTCATTGATGAGAACTTTTATGGACCTAAAATTGCTTCTTACAAGGATGAAATAAAAAAAATAGGAGTCACTGTTGATGTTGAGGAAGGGTGTTTCATAGTTGCCAGTCACCTTGACTCTCTCTCTGATTATGACACAATTGTGCGAATATATAGGTACTTGAATGAACACCACTGGAAACCTAAGGATGAAGCTTCCAAAAAGATTTGGATTCGGTGTGGAAATAAGGATGGAAAGTGGGTCAATCCTGAAGAATGTATTATACATGACCCGGATAATCTTTTTGGTTCAAAATTTCATGTTCTAGAGGATGTCTATGATAAGAAGATCCTTCCTTTTTTTACCTTTGCCATGGATGTCAGGACCAAGCCCTCAGTTGATGATTATCTCAACCTTTGGAATGATTGGGAGAGTTCAGTGAAACAATTGTCATATGACAAGTGCTTTAAGTTCTGGATGTTTATCTTAAAACACTTGAGCACAAATATGGAGAACAAAATTTCTGGCAGCTTGAGGAAACTACCAGCAACATCAGGCACCAATGAAATATTTTTGTTAGATAAGGAGGATGTGTTTATTCCAGATAACCTTCATTTGAAGAAGCTTTTTGAGGAGGAGAAAGTTTTTGTCTGGTGTCCTGAGCAGAACTTGGCACCATTGTCCAGGTGTAAATTATTTGACATTTACAGAAAAATTGGTGCTGAAAATATCTCTGAATCTGTGAGCAAAGAAGAGTCATCTTTACTGAATGGTGCTGAAGTTGATCCAAGTAGTATTTTTGACATAAAGGGATTGGTTAAGCTTATTCTTGGTTTTCTTGCTTGTTCTAGCCTAAAATTGGAACCTGAAAAGAGACATGAAGCTGTTAAAGGTCTTCTCAACCTGAGTTTTCTTGAGTCAACAGAACCAGTCAATGTAAGCTATAGCTTAACTCTATCATCAGGGGACACAATCACCAAGAAAGCAAACAGAATGGTACGCTGGGAAAGGACATGTTCCGAGTTTTTCACTCAGAGGATGAACTGGCTTCATGGAGAGTCAAGTATGATAGAATATGCTACATATTTCTCAGAAGCAATATCAGAGGGTGTTTTGCGTGAGAATCATGATCATGTACCTGCACTCTCTGAGCTGATCACATTGGCTTTTGTGCTAAAATTCAAAAATGAAGAAATTGAGTTCCTAATGGAGTCCAAGAATTTGCAGATTTTCTTTGAAGATGAGGAGTTTCTCAGTTCTGCTTTCCCATCTGACTAAGTCTTTTGCACAGATCTTCCTTTAGGATCTTTTAAGGTTTGCTTGTTACTAGAATCTATGTGTGTGTCTGTTCATCGAATATGTTTATAGCATTGGCAAGCAAGACTTGAAGAGTTACTTTTTGTTCCATTTTCATGCCAATGCTTTGTTATTATTGTATGACTGAATACTGTTTACTAAAGTATCTTTTTCTATAATCTCTTGCTTCCATACTTTTATCTGATGAGCATTTTGACTTGGTGGTCTTGAAATTTTAGTGTATAAGTTCATTTATATAATTCTTTATAGAAAAAGTGATATAGTTTAAAGGAATATGATTGCTTAAAAGGAAAATGATGGTTTAACATAATTCCTTATAGAGAGAGTGTATGATCCTAGCTCAAATGGTAATTCCAGAAGTCTCTTCAATGTGTATTTCTCCTATGTCCAACAGCCATTTACATATTCATATAATATATTGAAACATAAAATAAGTTTTTCAGTTTCTTGTTACTTCTTTTATGTTACTTTCCAAGGGGGAAAATAAGGCCCTTTTTGCTATAAACTTCTTTTTACATGAATGACAACACTTTAGTTTTGCCTTCTGTAGTTGAAGTAGATATGAATGGAAAAATGAAATTTCGCAGTATCATCTCTTACCAGCACTATAGTAAAATCAAATCAATGGTTTTCAACTTGACGTTATTCTTTAGTCATTGATTCGTTGATAAAAACTGTGATAAGCATAACCTCTTTTTTATTTTTACTTTTAATTTTTTTTTAATATATAAAAAATTAGATTAAGGAAATGTACATCCCTTTATACCTACCAAAAAAGACCAGGTACCTAAGTAAGCGTCTAACCAGAGAATAGAACAAGTTCCGCTTTGAGCCTGTTTGGCATTTTTTATTTTAAGTTAAAAGTTATTTTTAAATTAAAGCTAAAAATGAGAGTTTTAAAATTAAAACTAAAAATTGTTTGCTAATTATATAAAATTTTTAACTAAAAATTATATGCAAAATATCTATTGCATTGCATAGTTTTGGAACTTATATTGAAATTTCTGCTTTTGGAATTTATATTGCACATGTAAGTGAACTTGGGGTAGAAGATACTTGAGGACCCTTTGTTTTACTGAGATTTCTTTTTAGAGATCTCACCCCATGTTTAGGGCACAATTTCAGGTTCAGGTAATGTGGGGTTGATACCTCTAGCGACGGGAGGCCGGAGCTTAGCTGATTTATTTGATGATTATGCTTGTATGCTGGATATGTCTGTTGCTATTTAACTTATTTATTATGTTACTGTTGTTAAAACTGTTGTTGGACTTTGTTGCCTTATTTGGTGAGCATGAGATTTTCCATGCCACATTGGTTTGACTTTATGTTTTTAGAATTCAGTTGTAATAATGTATCAGGATTATGTCCGGCCTACGTGTTATAGTTATGTGATTTTAGATACTCACTGTTATTATATTATGATGTTTTTCAATTAGTTGTCTCTTGCAATATCATACGGACAATGTTTTATGAAATGGATTAAGTAATCAACTTGTTAATGATAATGACATCATAATTGAATAGAAAAAGATATTTCACATTTTTAAATTAAGCGTGGCTTAATACGATAGTATGATAATAAACCGGGTATACACGGGGTGTTACATTTTATTTTGTTTTTCAAGCGATCAAATTGAAGAATTTTACCTGCTTGAGTTTTGTAACCATTTGATATATTTGCAGCTTGTCATTAGTATTTGTCAAGGCGCATGGAAGTTAAGCTAAAGGGAGTGAGAGCATTATGCAATATTCTCCATTATTATTTTTGGGAGGAATTTATCTGAACTCGTCACACACTCCGAATTAGTCTATAAAAACCTAGAGAATTATTTGGGGACATTCTCAAAAAAAGAAGAAGGAAACCTTGTCATTATTTGTGAATTTGCATGTTCTTTTACCTTTCCATTTTATCTATGCCGTGATTAATAGGAAGAAAACCATTTGTTCTAATTTAATTGTTACGAAATCTTCTTGCTTGCCTATTGTTGCAAAATTGAGTATGTGAATGTGTTAGGTCCTAGTTTTTTAATCCTCTTGCATTTATTTTTTCCCTTCCTTTCCTAATGTTCCTGATACTCTGTTAAATCGGCTATATGTATCATGATTAAAATGTTAAAAGCATGAGTTTATTAACAGCAGAATGGCTATTTCATACGTAGTAACAAAACTGTGAAATCAAAATTGAGTTAATTAAAAGGAATAAATTATTATGTTATAAGTAATTAATTCTTGGTAATTTTACAAATAAAAGACAAAATAAAATAATATTCTTTATCTAAAACTAGAGTAGTTCTTAACGTTATTTACTTTTTTGGTACTATTTGTTCGTGAATCATACATGATGCTATTATGAGGAGTGACATGTATAGTTGGAACTAACTTGCTCGATAAAACAAACTCAATGGTTCAAAAATCTCAATATTTTTGTATATGAAAATTGCAAGAAAACGTTAGCATGGCATGATGGCTCTTTGACCACATAGGGATTTTTTTGGTTTAAATTTACCAATTCAGTATCTGAATGACTGAAATTACGGGTTGAGGTCTTCAAGTGTCGGGACAGCGTATCTGAAAGACGCCCCCTCACCCATGCGGCACTCTTTTAATTGTCTTTTTTTTTTTTTCTTTCTCTCGCATAACTCAGTGCATGTTATCTTTAGAAGTCAACTCCACTTTCTTCACCATCGTATCTCTTCCTTTTCCTCATGTCTCTCTCCCTCACTACTATGTATGCTACTTGTTCTTTCTCCTTAAGAGTTTTTTTTTTATTCTTTTTTTAATTTTATTGCGTGTGTGGCAGTGTATCATTATCGTCATCCTCACCGTGTTCCGGTTCTATACTCCGGTGAGTTGGAGGCTATGCTATTCAGTTCCAATGCTTTCATTTTATATTATCAACTAGAAAGTTAGTCCAATTTTACGGTGCTAGAATAACCAATGTTCTGGATGAGTCAAAGTTAATATTCACACAACCACATAATATGTGCAATTTGTGTGAATCTAGTTGAATCTTGAATATGTGCAATTTCTAATCGAATATGTGCAAGAGTGTGAATCTGGTTGAATCTTGAATTTGGGAGTTAGGGTTCATATGGTATACTCACCTGAGAATTATTAAACCGTATAAATTTTATGAAACATTGATTTATTACCTCATCGATTGCAATTTGGGAATTTCTGATTCTTGCTCAACCCTACTTCCCTGGTTTGTGCAAGTAAAAAAACGTAATATTATAAGGGTTTATAATTCTCATGTTGAAGGAGAATTGAAATCTCATGTTGTAGAGATAAAAAACATGTGGGACCTATGTATTAGAAAAATTTGTATGTAGTACCATGTCAGCACGGGAATTGAAGGGTGTGTAGGAAAATTTAAATTCTCATGTTGAATGAGAATTATAAAATCCATATTATAATGATTTTTTAACAGGGACTATGAAAGCTCTCACCCCAAAGCAATTATAAAACTCATGATTGTTAACAACATTAATAATTCGTAGTAAAGTGCAAATTCGTAGTAAAATGCAAGGGAGGACATAAGGAAGTTAAAGCAATTACTGTTGGGATAAAGAGGAAAGAGGACCGCGGCACTTAAAAATAAAAAAAAATTCAATTACTGCCGCTGGGGGCCTAGGCGGCTCTCTCTCCAGAAAAAAAAAGTTAAATGAGTGACGCAGGAGTAGGTGTGCGTCATTTAGAGCCGTGAAGACCATCCTGCGGCACTCAAAGACCCCAAACAGTAATATTTCAAAATCAAATATTAAATTCGTAAATTTAAATGAAAATAATTCCATATACGTCAAACACCAATGGCATGATACTTGATCTGCTTGGTTTGTGGTGGGTCGATCATAAGAGAGATATTGTATTGTATAATTTTTTTTTTTGGGTAAATTATGAGATAAGATATTACTATTATATTTTAACCGTTGATTTTCGCTAATCAATGATTATTATTTATTGTGAATTAATCATTAATTAATGAACTTTATTTGTGAAAATAATATTAAAAATTCTCAATAAAGCAACATAATTAATGAGTAATTAATGTCATTGTAATTTCACTTTAATTATAAACTATATATTTTTTATTTATTATTTTAGACCTTATAAAATTCAACTAGTTATAAATATTTTTTTCATCTAATTGTTCCACTTTTATCTAAGTGCTATCTTCCTATTGTGGGTATGCAATTTTGTTGCAGTGGACTCTAAATGCAGTATTGGCTTCTATTAAAACAAACACTTAAAGTAATGACTTTTTTTTGTGTAGATCACGAGTGGACAACAAGATTTTGTAATAATTGCAATGGCTTACTGATGTGGATAAAATACAGTAGGCCCACTAAAAGGCCAAAATCCACAGAACAAGGCCCAGAGTGAGGTGCGATGTTATCCATCGCGCATCAGAGGGCGCGATGATACCATCGCGCCCAAACCGCCCTTTGAGCATAACTTCAGAGATAAGGAAGCAATCATAGGAACTAATAAAGATCCACCGCGTCATTGAACAAATAAACATAAGAAAGCACTTGCTTGCCACCACTCTACCAAGATAGCCTGACATAATGAGATAAGGCTATGGAACACCAGCTGAACCCGCAGCTCTTAAACAACCAATCAGAAGTCATACCGCCTACCTAATGCGGCATCAGATCCACTATATAAACGAATGGTACATGCCAATCAGAGTGATAAAACCTGACACTGATACTGACTTGAGCGTCGGAGTGTCATTGCAGGTACCCCAGTCAGGATCATCGCGCCAAAGGAGAATCATACTGCACCCATCATCAACAACTATCGCCTGCCTAGGAAAGAGACAACCCAACCCAAAGACTTCTCATCTCAACCGTGTGTGATTAGGCCCTTTACACATTGGCCAGCCCATATTGTTTTGGTCTGATCACTTACATAATTATTAGTAAAAAATATCAACTGAAATTGGAAAGAAAAAAATCCAATTACCTTCTAAATTTCCCTTTAGATTTTCATGGGATCGATTAACAGAATTTTATGTTGTCTTTCTTATGTTTTTATTCTTTAATTAAATTAAACTTTGGGTTCGTGACACTTATTTTTCTTTTTTTTTCTTTTCTTGTTGTTGGAACATGACACTTATTTTTCACTTTGAAAAATGTTTTCAAATCAGTCTCCGTATGTGAAATCATATTTCATCCGTTCCTTACACAATAATATCATCATTTATTTGTCTACATAATATATTAATGGAGTATGTTGATAGATATCAACACCAATATTGACATTTTGTTTTCTGTTGTTAGTCAGTTAGTTAGCCACGTGGCTTCTCTATAATTTGCTTGGTTCTAAAACTATAAATAGAACCTCTCTTCTGTAATTTAAATGACATTTGTTCATTTTCCCAGTAATGTATAATAAGTTTCCCTCACTTTCTAAGATGGTATCAGAGCTTCAGTGACCATAAGGTCACGAGTTCGATTCTCACGGCCCCCCAACTTGTGGAATTAAAATAAAAAAGCACAAAAAAAGGTAAACCAAAAATTGAGTCTGTGCAATATCCGCACTTCAAGCCCAAAGGGCTCTTGTGTGAGGGGGTGTGTTAGAGAATAATATAAATCATTAACAATGCCATCACCTAACGCCTTAAGGTTTTGGATTGAAGTGGCACGATAAAAAAAGGGATTAGTTCTTAATCAAAGGAAATATGTTTTGGAATTACTCAAGGACAGTGGTTTACTAGGAGCTAAACCTGCATCTACACCCATGGAACCTAACCTTCGCTTGCGTCAGAATCAGGGGGTTCCCTGTCATGGAGCTCTGATGTTCGTCGATCGATTTTTGCATCGCTTCATTTCTAGAAGCTCTCTTACCTTTCTGGTTTTTTCTTCAGTTTTTCTTTTGAAGAAGTCACATTTGTATTCATGGAAAGTGGTGAAATGGCGAATCGGAGCTCCAACCCAAACGGAGAATCAGAGACTAATCCAGTTCCGGTGGAGAATAACGATTCAAATAAAGCTATCGCTCTTGATATTTCAGATCCAGAAAGTCCCTACTATCTGCATCCGAGTGAGAATCCTTCACTTGTATTAGTTTCAGCATTGTTAAATGGCAAGAACTATTATGGATGGGCTAGAGCCATGAAGATGGATTTAATCTCGAAGAACAAGTTTTCCTTTGTCAATGGAACAATTTCTGTTCCTGAAATCTCAGATCCAAGGTTTGCTGTTTGGGAGAGGTGTAATACCATGGTGATTTTGTGGTTACATCGATCAATAACAGAGTCCATTTCTCTATCCATTCTTTGGATGGATTGTGCAGTTGATGTTTGGAATAATTTGAAAGAGTGTTTTTCACAGTTTAATGTTTTCAGAATTTCTGATTTACAAGACGATTTTTACAAACTACAACAAGGTGATAATTCTGTCAGTGATTACTACACGAAGTTGAAGATCTTGTGGGATGAACTTGAAGCTTTTCAACCGACACCTACATGTAGGTGTGTTCGACCATGCTGTTCGATTTCTTCACAAATCAAAGAGATTCGAGACAGAGATTACTCTATAAGGTTCCTGAAAAGTCTTAATGAACAGTTTACTCATGTAAGGTCCCAAATCATGTTGATGGGCCCACTATCGAAATCGAATTTTTTCTCTGGTAACTCAAGAAGAAAGATAGATTGTGCAGCTGGAAGGTAATGTTTCTAAATTTGAAACTTCCAATTTTTTTTACAATTATGCTGATCAGGCCTTTGAAAGAGGGTGGAATTACCCGTGGAAGAGGTCGTGGGTTCTCAACAGGACGAGGAAGAACAAGAGCATCTAGATTGTGTACTCACTATGGGAAAACAAATCACACAGTGAATACTTGTTTTGAAAAACATGGATACACTCTTGGGTACAGATAAAGGAATCCTACTCATAAAGCAAATGCAGCTACTGTGACAGATCAAAATCAAGGGGCACAGGTACCATCCTCCATTAATCCTGCTAATGAAGGTAAAGACAAATTCATCAAGTATCAGTATCAAGCTATACTATATATGATTCAGCAGCAGAATTCAACCACTCACATGAGCAATATGGTGAGGACTAAGGCCTACAACATGAACACTGAATCATTCGAATCTCCAGGTAATTCTGCAATCCCATGGATTTTATACACTGGAGAAACCAATCATATAACTTGCTGTTATGGAAGTTTATGTCATATCAAGAAAATTGATCCAGTTCCAATCTCTCTGCCTAATGAAAGTATTGTATATTCACATTATTCTGGTACAACTATACTCTCAGATTCTCTGAGCTTGCAAAATGTCCTACTCATAGAAAGATTCACAGTAAATCTTATATCAGTTAACAAACTCATCCATGAAGTTAACTGTCATGTCTTGTTTCAGCGTCGAACTTGCATCATTCAGCAAACACCATCAATGAAGATGATTTGTTCTACTGAGTTGGAAAGAGGATTATATGTTCTCAAACAAAACTATAAATGTGAAGATAATTCAAACAACAATAGGAAGGATAACTTGAAGACAGAGATATGAGCTGATTTTTCTAAAAATAGTTATCTGGTAGAGAATTGTATTGATGACATATGGCATTTACGTTTAGGAAATTGCTCAAAAGTTGTGATAAGAGCCATGATGCTCCAACATTCTTTCATTAAATGTAAGAACATTGATGGTCCTTGTGACACTTGTCATTTAGCAAGGCAGAAGAGATTACCTTTTTCTTTTAGTCACACTGTATCAGGTTCGCCATTTGATCTTGTGCATCACTACTAGAAAATAGCCTTTTTGCGATGGACATTTTCCGTCGCAAAACTGACAATTTCGGTCGCAAACACCATTTGCGACTGAAAAATGCCATTGATAAAAGCCTCATCGCAAACAAATTTTGCGACGGCAATTTCTTGTTATGAATTCCGTCGCAAATTGCAACCGAAAAAACTCGTCCCAAAATAATTATTTTTCATCGCAAAATGCTGACATGAATACTGAGAACACCGTCGCAAAATGCAACGGAATTCCCATAGCAAATTATCTGTCACAAAGTACAACACCATCACAAATTTGCGATGGAATTTTTGGAAATCCCATCGCAAAATTTGGATGTAATGAAAGTTCCATGGCAAATAACCATAAGAATTTGCGACGGAAATGTATATAATACCGTCGCAAAAATTCGGTCCATAGTCTAATACAAAAATCGTCCCAAATTTGCGATGGAATAATGAAAATTATCATCGCAAATGTTGCTATGGAATGTGAATACCGTCGCAATAATATGCAAATTTTGCGATGGAATATCCATAGATTTCCATCACAAAATTATAAAAATTAGAAAAAATATATTTAAATTAATAAATTGTCAAACCTGTAAACAGTACAACCAACACAAAAATACTTATATGTCTCATTGAAACGAAAAAACTAACAAATTACAATCACATACAAACTACAATTATAATCCCATACAAACTAACAAATTATAATCCCATACACACCAACACTATAATCCCATACAAACTAACATTATAATCTCATACAATTAGAAAAATGTATCAATAAAGGTAGTCATAAACAAAAGTTTCAAATACATCATGAATAATGGGTGTGGGACGGGGATGAGGATGGGGATGCGAATGAGGATGAGGAGTCTACAGTCTGCTTCTTCTTCATCATCTTTTTCTGCTTCTTCTTTTCTTTCTTCTTCTCCATTTTGTTCAGTAATTTCTGCAACAGATTATCCGTATTTTTCTGTTTCTCCTTTTGCTGTTGCAATTCGGCGTCCATTTTTTCCCTTTGCTCGTTTTGCTGCTGCAATTCTGCCTCCAATTTAGCAGTCACTGCTCGCATTCTGGCGAGCTCATCTGCAATAATAAGAACATATGCTTAGTTCAATTATTTTGTACTTAATTTAAATGGACTAGGGAGTGAGATTTTGAAACAATTAACTATAAATGCCTTTACCTTCGGAAACACTTGGAAGTTGTTTAGAGGGGCGCTTGGTACTTCTCAAGCTGCTAGCAGATGCTCCCAATCCAAAAATTGTTCCCTTTTTATTAAATGGCTCAGTCGCCTTAATGAAGAGTTCAATGCTATCGACCTGAGAGGAGGCGGTTCCATCGTCTGTCACCTGTGTTTGTGTCTCCTCCTGGAGGTTTTGGAATCCGTCCTACAAGCCAAAAAATATATATTAATAAACATGAAGTGAATTAAACTCTAATAAATCAAACAAAAACGAAGTAACTAATAATTCACCGTTATTTGTTTGGATGTGTTGTTAATCCACCGTCGAGTCCCTGCTTCAGACTCTTGTGTGTGGGTCCTCTGAAATGTAGCAAGCTCAACCCCATCTGGGGCCACCTCCCAGAAGCTAGCTACAAATAGAAATTGGCATCATTAATTAATTACAAGTGCAAATATAGAATACCATAAAAAATAGGGGTAGGATATTCATACTTCCAATTTTTTCTACTACTACTTCACTACCACACTATTCACCATTGGATTAGAGGAAAAGTTGAATGAAGAGAGAGAAAAAAAAAACAACTTTTGAATCCAATGGTGATTAGAGTGGTAGTAGAAAAATTTGGTAGTAAGAATATCCTACCTCTAAAAAATAATGCGTACTTACAATTCTTCTCTTATGCTCGGAGTACGAGATGCAGCTGCCAGCATAAGTGCCTTCTTTCATGTGCGCCCTATTCTGCTTGTTTCGGGCAGACCTCGCCTGAAAGTTCTCATTTACGGCCCAGTTTTCCAACAATTGACGCTTAGCTTCAGAATGGCACCAAGAGCCATCACCAATGTCACACCTCAAATTGTGCATTTTGTTAGCATACCATTTGCCAACCTTATGTTTAAAAGCAGCTATCAAATCGGCATGGTGTTCGGGCAACCATATGAAGTTATCCTACAAATTTTCCAAGAGACAAGTGATTAGTGCACATTATCATGTACGAGATTAATTTAAAATGTATGTTGATAAAAATGGTATAGTAACCAAAATATGGGCGAACTTACCAAGAAAGAATCACGCCAAGCTTCTTTTTGGTTGGGTGGAACATCTTTCCAAAAATCCCATGTGTGGGTGTAATTTCGAAAAATCATATTCTTCAGGTATTTGTGGGGTTCTTAATGATATATTTCATTTATTGTATGCTATTAATATTCTAATATATTTCATATGTTATTATCAAGTTCATTTTTAAGCTAAATTAGATTTAATCTAGAGATAATTTTAAACTACTTTGACTCAAATTTAATTTTGAATTTCTTTAATTTTTAATTGAACTTATAAATAATTATATATATATATATATATCTCGTAACATTATATAAACATTATATAAATAGCGTATGTTTTCAACCTTCAATGATTTTCGAGAAAAGAAATCTTTTAAGGTTTTTATTGAAAATGACCAAAGAATCATGTTTTTTCTTCTTTCCATTTTTATTATCAAAAAATGTTTAGCCATAGCCATGAGCTTTCCAGTCAAGTGTTCAGCAACCCATTAGCATCAATTCAAATTAAAGGTCCTTGATTTCACCTCAAAATATAACTATTTAAATCAAGAGAGTCATTGTCTTCTCAGCCTATATAGTTAATCATGATCCTTATTCTTCATAATTTACTAAAACAATTGCCTATACTTGGTAGAAGGGGATGATCTAAGAAAGGATACAAGACAAACTTAGTAGCTTACATGTTCGTGTGGGACTTGGGCAATTTCCAGGAGCTGCATTAAACAATGAAAGATAAATGTCATTTATTATCAATACCTTCAAATTATAATTGATCATACATTTTCTATATTTTCTTTTAAGGTACAGAAACCAAAGAGAGAAGAAGCCGGACAATCATTGAACTCTTGATATATTTTTTATCCTTTAGGTTAAAAATTATGGATGGAATATATCATATAGAAGCAAGTTTAAAACGAGAGATTTAGACATTTTCTACTTACTCAGATAAATCTTGGTCAAGAAACGAAGTCAGCAATAGATACGTGCCTGAACTCTTCCTTCATAAGAAATCAGAGTGCCACTTTTCACATCAGCCAGTGTCTTGGGAGTCACCTGCATAACAAGCAACCCCAAAAAAAGAAGAAGGGTCAAAAGCTAAAAGGCAGTTGCTTGATAACAACCATCTTTCTTTACCTGCATACAGTATTCATTCTTGCTCTAGATCAAATGATTTAAGATTTCTAAATTAACCAGTCAAGGATACTAGTGACACGATAGATATCTTTTTCATGCATAACTAACAGGTAATACAACCAAATATAATAGGAAAAAATGAAAACTTAAATAAGGATACTCAGGTCAACTACAACACCCAAGTTATCTGAATTGGCAACAAACACATACTCCTTACCCTGTATACAAATGATACATCAAGAAATATCATAATGAATGCAAGTGCGCAACCTTCTTAGTAGTATATTAGTCACTATTGTTAACCAACCATAAAGTTTCACCAAAATCTTCACTCAATCATATTATGACTGAACAACTGTGGTTTCTTATGTTTGCGCCTACAATAACCTTATGATTACTGCTATTGAAAATCATTCTTCGCGGCTATCTTTTTTGTTGCAACATAGGAAAATAGGATGCAAAAACAAAAGATAAAAAGGATATTGAAGGCCCCAAATCATCATACAAGTATGATGGGAACCTTTCAAACCATCATAGGTATAGAGAATCTTATTGTAATATCCCAGGAAAATAATAGTAATTTATAATACAATAAATTAATAATAGTAATAAATTATAAATTAGTAATAATAATAATGGATGATAAATTGTGATTATTTGATTTATTATGTTTTAATGTTTGATTATTTGATTAGTAATGTTTGATTGGATTAGGATGAGTCAACAAACATAAATTGTTTAGATATGATGATTCAACAAACATAAATTGTTTAGATATGATAAGTCAACAAACATAAATTGTTTAGATATGACGAGACAACAAACATAAATTGTTTAGATATGATGAGGCAACAAACATAAATTGTTTAGATATGATGAGTTAGCATGGAGTTAGTAATGTATAAGCCCAACACTTCAACTATAAATAGAGGCCTAGCCTAACCAAACCAATTAACTCTTCAACATTTCTCCTCTACTACTCTTTCTCTCTCTTCTCACTCCAAAAAGTTTATTTTAATTATTTTCTATTTACCGGTTCTCTGCCCCAAATTACTATTTTCTTCTAGAAGTTAGCGAAAACGGAGACCAGGTAATCTTAATCCCTAGGTATTTTTTTTAGATTATAATTTATGTGAAATTTGGTATGTATAATCCTAATCCCTAGGTATTTTTAGGTTATATTTTATGTGAAATTTGGTATGTGTAATCCTAATCCCTAGGTATTTTTAGGTTATATTTTATGTGAAATTTGGTATGTGTAATCCTAATCCCTAGGTATTTTTAGATTATATTTTATGTGAAATTTGGTAGGTGTAATCCTAATCCCTATAGAGTCAAGGGTTAGCTTTATATGAATTTTTGATGTAATCTCGATGCTTAGGGCACTATAATTATATTTCCTATTAAAATTATTAGATGTGAATATTTGAATTTTTCTTTGGAAACTCTTGATATGATGATTGAATTTGGGTTTTTCTATAATAGATGTTGAATATTAAAATTATGATATTATTGAAAGATTGAACTTGGAAATTATGATATTATCGAAAGGTTGAATTTAGAAATTACACTCTTGATTGAATTGATGTGGAAATCATGAAAACTATTTGTGATAAGATTGAATTGATTGTGTGTGATTGTAATAAATAATAGTGGGAAGATAGCTTTGGGATGGTACCTCTCAAAGTGATGAACACAACCCTTGGGCTTTATGCCTCCGATATATTTATACGATGTGAACAGAAAATATCCGTTCTTCTCAAAGTGGTATCTGGCAGGGTTTCCCGGGATACTAGTAGCAATTTTGGGAAGAGGTGTCTGGCAGGATATCCGGGACACTAGGAAGATGTGAATTGATTATGGCCAATGTGATTTGTTTGTGACTGGCAGGGTTTCCCGGGTCACAGGGTAGACTGGCAGGGTTTCCCGGGTCTACCATGGTTCTCTTCCCACTACTCCACTAAATAAACTTAATAAAGATTATGAATGAAATTTGATCGATGTGAATATATGTTGAATTTGATGTGATTATGATTAAGAATATATATGATAAATATTATATTGATATTTGATTTAATTAATGTGGAATTGATTTATCAAATTTGATTATATATATTTGATTTAATTTGTTATTAATTACATTAATTGTATTATGATTGGAATTACCAGCTTTGCTGACTTTTATGTTTGTTTGACTGCAATGATCCTGCTGGGATGCGGGGGAGCAGATTTTCAGTGAAGCGGATTGCAAAGGATGGGGCTAGCTGTGGGCAGTGAGGATCACAAAGCATACTTTCTGGTTAGTTTATGAGATTTAAATAAATGCATAATACATATTTCCTTTATTTAAACTTTAATTTTAGTTTTGTTTTAATGTAATAAAGTTAGCCTTGCGCTTGACAACAATACAAGCGCGGCGGTAACACTTCCCAAATTTGATTATTTTGAATTTTCGCTGTTATTTATAAAAATTATTGAATTTATTTATGCTATTATAAATTGTTAGAATTTGGGATGTTTCAAAATGGTATCAGAGCCCTTGGTTGCGGCTAGGGTTTGCTTTTGATACTGACTCGAGGGATCAAAGACCCCTGAGTTAAATAAATACAAAAAAAAGGAAATAAAATAATAGGACATAAGATAAATAAATAAATCGAGAGAGGTGGGTAGTGAAGGGTTATTTTTCTTGTCCTTTAAATATGATTTATGTTTTTGAAATTTTGATGATTATATGTTTGGAATTATTTTGTGATTTAAAATTATTATTGATATTATTCTTTAATTTTTTTTATACGCTATCTTTAGTAACTCGTTCTTATTTTAATAAAAGTAATTAGCTTTCTTTTAGAATTGTTCTTGAATTGATTAAATTTTTTCTAGCAAATGAAAGATGATATATGCAATAAAAGTTTCTATTTGTTTAAAGAAGATATTCAGTTTCGCAACTTTTTTTTTCTTTTAGCTTGGTTAAAGTTAACAATTCATTAATTTGTAGTATTTTAAATTCATTGCATCATATGTGTTTTGGTTTTCTTAATTATGCATTACTCTTGGTTGTTTGCTTATTTTTTTTTAAGGGGGTTTCAAAAAAAATAAAAAATAAAAAGTTTCGAGGACGAAACTTCTTTTAAGGAGGGTAGAATGTAATACCCCATATTTTTATTAACTTTAACCTTATGCCTTAGTTAATTGAGAAACTCAAAATTTTAAGTTTCGAGGACGAAACTTCTTTTAAGGAGGGTAGAATGTAATATCCCAGGAAAATAATAGTAATTTATAATACAATAAATTAATAATAGTAATAAATTATAAATTAGTAATAATAATAATGGATGATAAATTGAGATTATTTGATTTATTATTATGTTTTAATGTTTGATTATTTGATTAGTAATGTTTGATTGGATTAGGATGAGTCAACAAACATAAATTGTTTAGATATGATGATTCAACAAACATAAATTATTTAGATATGATAAGTCAACAAACATAAATTGTTTGGATATGATTAGACAACAAACATAAATTGTTTAGATATGATGAGGTAACAAACATAAATTGTTTAGATATGATGAGTCAGCATTGAATTAGTAATGTATAAGCCCAACACTTCAACTATAAATAGAGGCCTAGCCTAACCAAACCAATTAACTCTTCAACATTTCTCCTCTACTACTCTTTCTCTCTTCTCACTCCAAAAAGTTTATTTTAATTATTTTCAATTTTTTATCAACCGGTTCTCTGCCCCAAATTACTCTTTTCTTCTAGAAGTTAGCGAAAACGGAGACCAGGTAATCCTAATCCCTAGGTATTTTTAGGTTATATTTTATGTGAAATTTGGTATGTGTAATCCTAATCCCTAGGTATTTTTAGGTTATATTTTATGTGAAATTTGGTATGTGTAATCCTAATCCCTAGGTATTTTTAGGTTATATTTTATGTGAAATTTGGTATGTGTAATCCTAATCCCTAGGTATTTTTAGATTATATTTTATGTGAAATTTGGTAGGTGTAATCCTAATCCCTATAGAGTCAAGGGTTAGCTTTATATGAGTTTTTGATGTAATCTCGATGCTTAGGGCACTATAATTATATTTCCTATTAAAATTATTAGATGTGAATATTTGAATTTTTCTTTGGAAACTCTTGATATGATGATTGAATTTGGGTTTTTCTATGATAGATGTTGAATATTAAAATTATGATATTATTGAAAGATTGAACTTGGAAATTATGATATTATCGAAAGGTTGAATTTAGAAATTACACTCTTGATTGAATTGATGTGAAATCATGAAAACTATTTGTGATAAGATTGAATTGATTGTGTGTGATTGTAATAAATAATAGTGGGAAGATAGCTTTGGGATGGTACCTCTCAAAGTGATGAACACAACCCTTGGGCTTTATGCCTCCGATATATTTATACGATGTGAACAGAAAATATCCGTTCTTCTCAAAGTGGTATCTGGCAGGGTTTCCCGGGATACTAGTAGCAATTTTGGGAAGAGGTGTCTGGCAGGATATCCGGGACACTAGGAAGATGTGAATTGATTATGGCCAATGTGATTTGTTTGTGACTGGCAGGGCTTCCCGGGTCACAGGGTAGACTGGCAGGGTTTCCCGGGTCTACCATGGTTCTCTTCCCACTACTCCACTAAATAAACTTAATAAAGATTATGAATGAAATTTGATCGATGTGAATATATGTTGAATTTGATGTGATTATGATTAAGAATATATATGATAAATATTATATTGATATTTGATTTAATTAATGTGGAATTGATTTATCAAATTTGATTATATATATTTGATTTAATTTGTTATTAATTACATTAATTGTATTATGATTGGGATTACCAGCTTTGCTGACTTTTATGTTTGTTTGACTGCAATGATCCTGCTGGGATGCGGGGGAGCAGATTTTCAGTGAAGCGGATTGCAAAGGATGAGGCTAGCTGTGGGCAGTGAGGATCACAAAGCATACTTTCTGGCTAGTTTATGAGATTTAAATAAATGCATAATACATATTTCCTTTATTTAAACTTTAATTTTAGTTTTGTTTTAATGTA
>JAVKPL010013240.1:0-71595 GCA_032173675.1 Gastrolobium villosum | reverse complement strand
AAGAACTGGATGTCAGCTGATTTCGACGTCGGTGGCGTTCCCAATGACAAACGCAAGGTGATCATTCCCAGTGGTTTGGTAGTGGTTGCGTTAAAACCTGAAAGTTCTCCTGAAACAGGAGTCAGATCATTAGTTGTGAATCCTAATGCTGAAAAGCATGGAAGGAACAAAATATCGGCAGAGCTGCCGTGGTCAACAAAGACTCTGTTGACGCCAAAGTTGGCGATTGTGGCTTTAATGACAAGGGGGTCGTCATGTCCGGGGAGGACCTCTCCTAGGTCGTCGCTGTCCCAAATGATCTTGGGCTTGACGAGGCCTGGGTTTGGCTTGGCTTTATTAATGACTTTCCCAGCTATCGCCAGGCACTGCTTCAAATGCCTTTTCCTGGCGTTGGATGTTTCTCCTCCTCCGCTCAATCCGCCTGATATCATATTGATTACTCCGTGTTTGATGACAGCGGAATCCTCCTCTTCATCATCATTTCCTCGATTCCTATGGCGTGGACTGGGAGGTGGATTGTGGACTCTTGATGATTCTTCTCTTCTAGGGCGGTCATTGCGTGACCGGTATCGTGACTGGTTATTTCTGTCTGGCGACCTGCTGCGCTCATCCCGTCGTCTGCCCGTCACATCACCCCGATTGCCTTCGGCGGTCCGTCGCTGCGCTCCATTTTTGATCAGCTCGTCTATCTCTTCCTTCAAGTGTCTGCAGTCTTCAGTGCTGTGGCCGTTGCTTCGGTGGAACTTGCAGTATATTGCAGTCTCTTTATCCTGTTCTGCGCGCGGGGGTTGATTTCTATGCCCGTCTTTGTAATCCGTCTGGTTGACGCTGTGCGGGCGACGCCCAGTCTGTCCTCGGCCAGAAGGGCGTCCGGATCCTCTAGGAAGATTCTGATTTCTTTTCTCATCATCGCCCTCAGCTTTGCCTTTGGTCGGCTTTTGAGCTTGGCTGTTCGAAGAATCGTCGGTCCTGCTACCTTTGTATTCTTCAATCCGCATGAACTCTTGGGCTTTCTTTTTCACCCCCTCCAGATCAGTTATCTCATGACGGGCTAGTTCATATGCGAAAGCGCCTTGCCTTAAACCTGAGAGGAGTATATGTACTTGGACCTTAGGATCGAGACCTTGCACTTGCAAAGCTTCTTTGTCAAAGCGATCGAGGAACGCCCTGAGGGATTCGCCTGATTGCTGACGGATCTTTTCAAGTGAATGCACGGACTTGGGTACGGGGCGGCTGGTGGCGAAGTGGGCTTGAAATTTGTAGGCCAGGTCATCCCACGAGGAAATGCTGCCGGTTGGTAAGGTAGTATACCACGTGAGGGCTCTTCCGCCAAGGAGTGTTGGGAAAGTTCGACACATAAGGAGGTCGGTTTCTCCGTGGAGTGTCATTGCTGCTTCGAACTTTTGAATCCATTCGAAGGGGTCTGAATCTCCAATGTAGGTGATTATGTTAGAGGGGCCTTTGAAGCCAAGTGGTATGGGGGTGAGGCGTAGGAGATCAGTTAACGGCTTATTTCTCCCTGAAGTTGTAGCATGTGTTACCCGTGGGTCTTGGTGATGCATTTGTTGGTCCTGGTGATGCATTTGTTGGGCATGGGGGCGTTGTTGTGCAGGTGGGGCTTCAACCGAATAAGAGAGGGCTGGGCCATGTTGACCGGCGCCCTGTTGTTGGTCGGGGTTTACAAACGACCCCTGTGGGGCGGCTTGTGCTCGTGGGACCACTTGCGGGTTGTACTGGGGCTGTGGAATCATAGTGTTGTAGGGTGGTATTGCGTGGGCATGGAATGGGAACTGAATGGGGAAAGGAGTGAGCGGATTTTGGCCGTGAGGCCTATTGGGATATAGCGTAACGCCAGGGGGGCGGTAATCATGGTAACAGGGTAACGGTTGGCTTTGAGCTGGTCGGGGTTGATACACCGGGTAAATTGGCGGTGGAACTATGGTGGGTAGTGGCATACCGTAGTGAACGCCGGGCGGTGCGGGTTGTGTCGGTATCGCGTTCTCGCCTTGTGCTTCATGCACTATAACTTGGCGATTGATGCGAACCTCTCTTCCGTCGGCCACGTGTAAAGGAGGGTTAACCGAGCGTATAACCGGAGCTGGTGGTGCATCGCCTGCTGGTGCCGAGTGCATGGATGGTGGGGAGCTGGAACGTACTGTTTGTACGTGACCTTCAGGGGTCGCAGCTCTCGTTTGTTCTGCTCTTCTCGTAACTGCCATATTTGCTTACAGGAAGGTGAAGTGTATCTGTTTAGCAGGTGAAGGAATGGGAATAGAAGTTTATAGTTTCCCACAGACGGCGCCAATGTACCGAAGGAATCTATAAGCCCACTATGTTCCCTTATAGGGTGTATGATCACTGTATGGGCGATATCTATGGCTTTGGTATAGACCAGGCCACGTGATATGATCCCAAGTATAAGCAGATAATCAACTGAAGTATTATAAGAGAATTCAAGTAATAGGCAAATATCGATACATAACATGCTTGTCTATGGCCCTCTGGGGGTTATTTATATTGCCATGATATGGCTTGGTTAGGAGGAAGGTCAACTCTCCTTGGGGTGTGTTCCCCTGATAATAGTGTTGGGCGGTTTAGGCGCCGACGTTGCGGCGCCGCGCCCCCTTCTACTAGCTAGGTCAGCGTTGGGCAATGGGAGAGTTTCCCTTTGCGATACCTGTGGCGATTGCCTTTAAGGGTTGATATCCCAAGGTAAGACATTTTGATGTATTTCTTGGGTGTGCTGCACCCTTGGTGGGCGTGCACGTCTACATCAGCCCTTAGGGCTGAGGTGGAGCTCAGCAGGGGTATGGACCTGCGATGTTGGGCCAGTAGATGGCCGGCCTGCTATGGCTTACAAGGCCAATCATGGCGACTGGGCCTTGCTGTGGCGCTTAGGCCTTTAGCTGGTGGTTGGGCCATCCAGAACAATTTGTAAATGGATTTGTTATGAATATATATCACATCCTGACTACCTACCTAAGAATCTACTAAAGGATAACTGATAACATCAAATAACAAAGCTACTCAAGATAGAGCCCTTATCTCAATAGAAAGGAAGTTGAATCTTATTGCAAGGAGATCTATACAAATCATAGGGGTAACCCTTATAAATAAGCTAAAGACCCCATGTACATACTTTTTGACCTATTTACTATTACAGTCAACACTATGCACACACCCACATTTTAGCTATAAGTCTATTATTTGTGCGCAGTGATTAGGATATTGGCTATAAGTCAACCAAGGTACCTATCTATAGGGTATCTTTGAGCGCAAACGAATCATTCTGTTATATATTTATATTACCTGAAGTCCAGCTCCAATAAGAAATGCAAGTCTGATTTCTTTTGATTTAAAAACATGACCGAATCCGATATTAGTCCTTTTTTGTCGTTCTTGCTCTGACTGAGCTGTTAGAAAATCAACTTCGTCCTCTAACCTTGCAACGTCATAGATCTTTGAAAGCACATCAACAGCTTCATTTTTCCTATTCTGCATGCACATGAATTGAAGACAAAAATGAAAAATTAAGAAAAAATGGTAAAACATCCAGGAGACAGTTCTTGATTTGAGGGAACAATGACCAAAATATCATTTTTTGGCAAAAATTTTATGCAAATAACACGCAAACAATACTTTCTACCAGACTGTCACGTGTTATAATTCGCTATGACTGGTAGCGAATTACGTTCGGCAATCATTTTGTGACACGTGACACGCTTTTTGCAGGAAAAAGTTAACGAGTCATAATTCGCTACCAATGATAGCGAATTTGGTCTGTAATATGGCCACCTGTCACGAAATCATTGGCGAACGCTAATAAGTAGTGTTCGCGTGATATTTGGATAAAAAAATTACCAAAAAATGACACTTTGGTCATTGTTCATGAATTGAGAGCAATTAGTAATTAATGCAGTTTTTGACCTTTGTAAAGAGCCATCTTGGGGATTCTGGAAGGAAGAGCATGAGAATAAACTGAACAACTGCTGGCACAGCTGAAACTCCCAACATCCATCGCCATGTCCCGGGGACCTGGAGGGGAATAATATTGTGAAAGGTGGCAATTGAAACAATACACGTACAAAAAGCAAAACAAACATTAAACGTGATGATGGAAAAGTAATTAACCTTTGTAAAAGCAAGGTTAACGATGTAGGAAAGAAACTGTCCACCAGTTATCATGAGGACATTAGTGCTTACTAATGAACCCCTAATTTCAGAAGGTGATGCTTCGGCAATATAGACTGGAGCGGTAACAGAAGCAATGCCAACACCAACACCAACAAGAAGACGTCCCAATATGAGAATATAAGGATCTGGTGCAGCAGCCATTCCAATTGCTCCAAAAATAAATATAACATCAGCAATAAGAGTGGCCATCTTTCGTCCATAAGCATCATTAACCCAACCACCTGCAGCTGCTCCAATAATTGCACCAGCAATTGCCATGCTCACTATTGTTTCCTGCCAATCATCCCATCACAAACATATATTAACTAAGGGGAAGATTATATTTACAAACTTTTTTTCTTACAAACACCAAGTATGACCGGTCAGACTTCAATGAAGAGTGTATAATCTGTATGATCGGTCAGACATAATGTAATTTATAAGAGTTTCTAAACAAAAAGTTTGTAAATATAATCTTTCCGTTTAAGTAAACATACATATTTTCCTTTCCTTGGAATGGATGCAACATTGAAAGATCGCAAAAAAGGTTGTACCTGTAGAAAATTACTTTGTCTAACTGCCTCAAAATCATCTTTAATATATAGAAGGGCTCCTGATATGACACCTGTGACAAAATTTGCATTAGCTACAAAGTGAATAACTTACACTTTAGGATTAATAGACGGGCGTTTTCCAAAATATTGCAAGTCTATGTGACATGCATGCTCTTATTAAAGATTTTCACATCAAAGAAGGTAGAACCAATAACCATATACTTGAGAATTCAATGTCCAGACATCAAATATAACATTATTTTGACATGCAAGTATGCAGTAAATTTCTTGAATACTTGTTTTGAATAATTAAGCTGCCTACGAAATTAAAGGATAAGAAACATGAAGATTACAAGATAAGAACATTGTTTTTTATTTCTTTTCTCCCTTTTAAGCTTTTTTAATAAAAATTCTTTAAATATTACTTTAGTGATGTGACATTTTCCAGACCCTAAAAAGATCCAGTACCAAGAAAACAAAAAACAAAAAACAAAAAATAAAAAAAAAAAAAATTTTTTTATATTTTTAAATAGGAGTTTATATCTATCATGTCATAAGACATCAAAAACCTTCCTACACACACAATATTTTGTAGGGCCCACACTTTCTAAAGCAAAAAAAAACTAATGCACGCAAAATAAATCTCAAAAAAAAATATTATTTTTTTATATTTTTAAATAATCAAAACTCCCGATATTTCTTGTAACATTCTATTACAACTAGACGATAAAATTGTTTTTTTGTTTTGTTTTTGCAAATAGACGATAAAATTGTTGAAACTTGGGCAGACACAGTCTTGAGAAGACCCACGTTAATTGGAATAAAATGGCACAATTAAAATGTTGAGTCCAACTACGGAGAACTTCTTCTGAACTACTCTTGGAAAAGAATGGTTATTTAGTCTAATAAAATATGATTTTATAAGAGTTATGTTGTAGGAAAAGTGTTTGTGTTAATAAAATAGGATTTTATAAGAGTTATGTCGTAGGAAAAATGTTTGTGTTATGTTATAGAAATTCGTTTTGCTGCTACCCCACAAAATATAGTGAGTGTAGTGTTAAATTATAGATAATAAATCCAATAAAAAAAATACCAAATGGTTGAATGTGAATGGGTCTCACAAAGAATATGTGAAAGGAAAATAGTAAAAAATAATAATAATAATAATAATAATAAGAAAAGACATAAATGTACCAGTGTCGTAGCCAAAAAGCATGCCACCAATGCCAGCGACAGCAGCGAGTCCGAGGATGTAAGGATTCTTAAAAAAGGACATTTTCCTTTCAGGATACAAATCCAAATACCCTGAGCTTCCTGGCGTCGATTGTATTGTCGTCATCGTCATCTTCCTATTCCTAAATCAAACCAACACCGATCTAAATCTAAATCAGCCTCTAATAATCACAATCTCAAACCGCAATAATTAAGGATGATTTGTATAGAGCACAATAAATGAGAAATGGGTTTGGGTTAGATTAATATTATGTTAATTGTTAGGAGAGGGGGATGGTAGAATCCGATGGGGCTATCAAACTGGGAAATTTAGATGATTCCCCAGATTCTATCATTTCCCTTTGCTTAGCCACGGATTGAGAAAGGGGGAACAGAACAGGAATTGGTTAGTTTGGATGATCATTACCATTAATAGACAGGGTGAGTCTACAAACTAGGTAACGTACGTCGTTTTCTTATTGGCAAATATTATTTATTAACGGTCGTTTCTTTTGATTGATTAAAAAAACTTTTAAATCCACTTTAAGAGTGTGATTGTATAAATTAAAAAAAAAATAGTTTTATGACATAATTCTTACTTATTTTTAAATTCTTATTACGTTTATGGAAAAACATTAACTATAATTTTTTTAGGTTTTAACTTTATTTTAAAAAAATGTAATTGTGTTAAAAAAATAAAATTAGGTTTTTCTTAAAAATATACATACAAACAAATCTTAAATCTCAAATTACAAACCTAACGCTTTTTTTTTTTAATTTAAAACTTGGACTTGGAACAATGGTAAAAGTTTAAAGAAAGAAAAGTCTTTGGCAATTTGCAAGCCAATTTGCATAAAGATTATTATCGTCAAATCTAGTCCCTATTTTAATTTGGGAAATGTTATACTTATTATCTAATTTTTTTACTATTTGTTAATATCAAATCTTAACTGATGATTTCCGTCAATCTAAAGATTATAATTATTATAAATTAATAATTAATTAATAAATATGATCCATAAATTACAACCGTTAGATTGACGGAAATCAACGATTAAGATTTGGTAGTAACAAGTAGTAAGAAAATTAGGTAATAAGTATAATCTCTCGCTTTTGATTTAATCCTAAACTTGTTGTTTCCTGTAAAATTACCTTTGTCTGTTAATATCTATGTTACTACACTCTTTAGTTTTTACTTGAAATTATTTTAAGATTTAATGAAATAACTTTATTTTTTATGGTACGAGAAATATTATATAAACTCATATTATTACTTATTCTTTTGGTACAATCTAAGAGATAATGCAAAATAACGTAATTTCATTAAAGATAATACAAAATTATGTTATTCAAAATGATAAACATTTTTCATATATTGGATTGTATTTGGTCATATTACATACACAAGTTACATCATGTCCTTGTAGAAACAAAGTTGATGGGATCCACTATGTAATTAATAACTATCTCCCGGGAGAATATAGTTATAATATTAAAGTTGTTTTTTTCTCTCTTCTCAGTTACTTTTCAGAACTTGTCTGCTCATTTGGAGAGAGAGAAAAAAATAACTTTAATGTCATGACTATGTTCTCCCGGGAAAATAGTTAAAAATGGTTGCTGTATATAACCTTATCTAAAGTTGCTGTAGAAATATTTTTACCATATATATATATATATATATATATATAGAGCAAAGTTATAGTTACAACTTTTTTTTTACAACCATATTTTAATACCGGTGATTTCCGCCAATCAACGGTAATAAGACATGGTTGTAAGAAAAAAAGTTGTAACTATAACTTTGTGCGCTCTCTCTCTCTCTCTCTCTCTATATATATATATATATATATATATATATATATATATATATATATAGGGTTTTATAATTATCATGTAATATGAGAATTGAAATCTCATGTTATTAAGATAAAAAGTATGTGGGACCCATATATCAGAAAAAATTATATGTAAGACTTACATCATCATGTAAATCGAAGGGTGTGTAGGAAAATTACAATTCTCATATTGAATGAGAATTATAAAACCCATATATATATATATATATATATATATATATATATATATATATATATATATATATCGGAAACAATTATCAAATAATTGTTTTTTTCGAAGATAAAAGAGAGAGATTGTTGGATATATTAATAATGGGGATTAATTCTCTTTTACATGAGAAAATTTTCTTATGTCACACACTCAATGTATAGGTGGGGTCCACAAAAAATGAAAAGACAAAAGAATAAAAATGGGACCCACCTTTTGATTGCGTGTGTAACATGAGAATCTTTTCTCATCTAAAATGAGAAAATATTAACCCATTAATAATATAATCCAATAATATTCATATATAAGCCCAATAGTTGAAAGCATGGTTATTTGGATCCATATGTTCATATATGTTATTTGCATCATTATAGTTAGGGTTTCCTAAACTGAGGTGGGAGAGCTTAATAAAACTTTCCTGGTTCTTATTCCGAAGTTGAAAAAACCTGAGAAAATTTCTCAATTTCGGCCGATTGCCCTTTGTTCTGTGCTTTATAAGGGCATCATTAAAATTATTGTGGGGAAGCTGAAACCTATCCTGACTAAGCTCATTTTCCCTCAACAAGTTAGTTTCGTTCCTGGCAGGCATATTCAGGATAATATTGCCATTACGCAGGAGATGGTTCACTCTATGAACATGATGAAAGGCAAAAGAGGTTTCTTTACCGTTAAGATTGATCTGGAAAAGGCCTATGATCGAATGTCTTGGAGTTTCATTCACAAGGTGCTTATTGAGATTGACCTTCCTGATCAATTAGTGAATCTCATCATGTATTGCATTTCAACTACTGAGTTGGATATTCTATGGAATGGATCTAAATCTAGTAGAATATCTCCCAGCAGAGGTCTCAGGCAAGGAGATCCAATCTCTCCCTATATTTTTGTTCTTTGCTTGGAAAAACTGTCTCACCTTATTGCGGACTGCATTAATGATAATAGTTGGAAGCCTATGAAAGCTGGGAAGGGTGGTCCTAGCATCTCTCATCTCCTCTTTGCAGATGACCTTCTTCTTTTTGGTGAAGCTAATATCTCCGAGATTAATACTATCATGAACTGCCTTTCCAAGTTTGGTGATATGTCTGGCCAAAAAGTTAGTTACCCTAAGTCTAATATATTCTTTTCTAAGAATGTCTCCTCGGAGCTTGCTAATGCCATTATTGATTTTAGTGGTTTTGCTCAAACGAAGAATATTGGTAGATACCTGGGTTACAGAATGAGACATGGTAGAATAAGCAAATAGCACTATGGAGAGATCATGGATAGAGTTGATGGTAGGCTGCAAGGCTGGAAAAAAAGCTGTCTCTCTATGGCTGGGAGAGTGACTCTTGCTAAATCAGTAATTTCAGCTATTCCTATGTTCCATATGCAGAGTAGCCTTCTCCCTAAAGAAATTTGTGATGATATTGAGAAAATTCATAGGAGCTTTATTTGGGGTGAGTCCGAAAATCATAGGAAATTCCATGCTGTTAGTTGGGAGAATCTTAAGTTGGGGATAAGTCAAGGTGGTTTAGGGATTATTAATCTTAGAAGGCAAAATGAAGCTTTCCTTCAAAAGAGTGCCTGAAAGATTATTAATTCTCCTGATCAGCTTTGGGTTCAAGTTCTTGTGGCCAAATATGGTAGGAACAAAGATATGCTGAAAGAGGTTGTTTCGAAACCTTATGACTCATTTCTGGAAGAGTCTTTGCAAAGTTTGGCCATATATGATTGGTAACCTTTCTTGGCAAATTGGTAATGGTAAGCAGATTGAATTATGGTTGGATGATTGGGTTGGCTGCAGAGCTAGTCTCCTTTCTCTAGCTATCAATCCTCTTCCAGCAAATACTATTACTCGTAAATTAAATCATAACATTTTTTCATCTGAAGCAGGTTGGAATATGCCTTTTCTTTTGCATCATTTTGATGGCATCACTGTCAATAAAATTTTGGCTATCCCTCATCCTGATAGAAAGGGGGGAGAGGATTCTGTTTGCTGGAGAAACAGTATTCCTGGTCAATCCATTGTTAAGTCTGCTTACAATAACCTTTTTGGCTCGAGCCCGGTTGTGAATGACATCTGTTGGGACCGGATTTGGAGCTGGAAAGGTAAAGAGAGAGTTAAGTTTCTTATGTGGAGGATGTACCATGGTAGGATGTACCATGGTAGGATGCTAACTAAAGACTTCATCAGTAAATGGAGTGGTTCTTCTAATTGTTGCCATTCGTGCCCACTAGAAGTAGAAACATCACTTCATGCTTTCAGAGACTGTGTAAAAGCTAGAAAGGTTTGGTTTTTACCTCTATTTCATCCTCTTCCTCAGGGATTCTTTTCCATGCTTTGTTTCAAAGAGTGGATTTCTCTAAATTTGAATTCTAGGAAGACTAAAGAGCAAGATAGGAGGGATTTGTTCTTTATTGCTTGCAATTATTTATGCCAGTGGAGGAATAAGGAGCTTCATGAAGTTGCTGCCAAAAGACCTGAAGACCCTTCCCTAATTCTGCTGGAATTAGTTAAGGAATCAGGTTACTGTAGAAATATCAAACCCCGGCAGTTTGGTTCTTTGAGATCTTCCTTAGTGCCATACTCGGGTTGGACAGCTCCTTCGCATGACTTTTTAAAATCGAATGTAGATGGTGCTGTTGCTGTATATAAAGCTGCTTATCTGTTGAGAGATTGGAAAGGTTCCTGGATTTGCGGTTTTTCGGCCTTCATTGGAATTTGTTCTCCCTTACAAGCCGAACTCTGGGCAATCTTTCACGGTTTGATTTTCGTTTGGAATTATGGTTGGAAGAATGTTATTCTTGAATCAGATTCGTCTCAAGCTATTGGTCTTCTTACCTTATGTGGTAATGATGCTCGAGAGTTACCTTTGGTAACTAAGATTCGAGCTATGCTCAAGAAGGATTGGCATGTCTCCTTGAATCATATCTCTAGGTCTTGCAATTCCTGTGCGGATTGGTTAACAAAGAAAGCTTTGGATGATCCTTTTGGTGTTACTACTATCTCATCTCCTCATTCTGATCTTCTCAATTTGCCCACTGCTGATTTGCTGGATCCGGGTAGCTCTCGGAGGATTACTAGTTGTTGATTATGTTTTTCTCTTTAGTTTCTGTTTTGTTCTAGTTTTCTTTTTTCTTTTTTCTGTTTTGTTTTTTTTGCTTTCTATCTATGGGGCTTTGTCCCATGGCTTTACCAAAAAAAAAAAAAAAGTTTCCTAAACTGGAGATAATACTCTTGAGCATTCCAAAATTTAATGTCTAAGTACTTCACGCACATTTAAACCTTTCTCTCTCAAACTCATAACCCCATCAGATCGTGGGAAAAATATATTATGGTCCAGGATTTTTTGGTCCTTCCAAATTAAATTTTTATTTTTCTTTTCTCTCTCTCTAAATTTTTCTTTCTGTCTCTCTTCCGTCCCACCGAATCACAAGTGCTTCCGGAGCACTAAATTTCTGCTCCAGATTATGTTAGTTCCGTACAAACAGGCACCACGAACTCGAAGGTTTGACTGTACTTTATGGAACAATTCCGCACCTGAGCGCGGGGAAAGCTAAGATTACGACAAAAATATTGGTTGTCTTTTTGTGAAAAATATTTATCATAAATGTTGAGTAACAAATGGGGACTCCCCTGTCCAAATTTACTTTTTATGCATCAACATTCGATGTTTTACCATGTATATGTTAGTCTCGTGGATAAATTATCTGCACCGTTGCATATAAATGAGATAAAAAAAACTTGTTGGTACAAAAACTGATAAGTTTAGGAAGCACATAATCTGGATTTTATTGAGTTTTCTTCCTTACAATTAATTTAGCATTTTTTTTTAAATCAAGAGGTATAACCACTTAATCACCTCCAGGCTCCAGCCAGTTTAATTTATCCTGAGAGTATCTCTCAGATTAAAACACAGTGTATTATTGTCCAAAAAAAAAAAAACAGTGTATTAAATGGAAGATACACGGAGTCTTAAGATCATTACAAGAATCGAATCTACAATCGAATCCTTGAGCCACACTTTGCCACCAATATGCGCATACACACTTTGGCTTTTAGCTTTTTGTCTGTGTATAGTGATCTGCCACCACATGTGGCCGTCTTCTACGAGAGAATTTATTGTGGGGCGGGACCACTGTTTTTCAGGCGGTCCCTTAGTGTAAATGAGAGGGTAAAATTGGAAAAGAATAAAAATAGTAGCGGTAAAAAAGAAAGAAAAAATTAGTGTTGTGAGAGGGAGCATCAAATCATTCGGTGGTCCTGGAACATAGAAAATATATATATCTTCTACATCTTTTTGTGTGGGCAAGGTTTATATTTTAATTTTTCTAGAAAATTTATAGGTTTATCTTCTAGAGTTGCTTAATTGTTTCTACAAGCATGTTAATTGTAAATTTGACACATTTAAGTATATGTTAATAAAAATTAGGCTTGTCAGGTTTACATGGTACGATTATGTTTAATCTGTGCGCCGGTCATGAACTTGAATTTGGATCGTGACAAAATCATACTCAGTAAACACAGTATTTAAGGAATTTATATCCATAATAAACTTAGTATAAGAGTGGAACTTTGTTAATTCAAATATGTGTACTTGCAATTTAGAAACATATCATTGAACAGAATTTCACGAATAATCTAAAAAGAATTCATTTAAATCTGGTGCTTTCTTTTCCAACGAGATTGCATCTTTTGGATATAATTCTTCTACGAAGTGTATTTCATCAGAGATTGATGGTGTATGGCAAAGCTAAGACAATCTGTTATTTCACCAACTTCTTGTTTCTACCATTTACTCCGATTTTCAGTTTACACTTTTTATGCATCACGACAGAAAGGAGAAAAAAAAAAAAAGTGCTTCTAAACGAGCATCTACATGAATAAAGAAAATGAAAATGAAAAATCACAAAACTACAAAGGCAAGACATGAAACGAGACTATTTTCAACTGCTACTAACAGAAACAGAAGTATAAGGGCAGGGACTTGGTGGAACTGTAACAGGAGCTATCCCTTCTAGCATCAACATAACCTTCTTCATTGTTGGCCTGAGAGAGGGATCTTCTTGAAGGCACCAAATAGCTACCATTACAAACCTTTCAAGCCTCTTCATGTCATTGATAGCCTCATCATCATTATCAACCAATATGTCAATTCTTCTTGCTCTATAGCAGTCATAAGCCCAATCAGTTAAAATGGCCTTCTCTTCATTGTCAAACTCCATATCTACATTTCTTCTACAGCAAATGATCTCCAGAAGCATCACACCAAAACTATAAACATCAACCTTGACAGTGATTGGTGCACTCCTGAACCAGTCTGGCGCAACATACCCTTTTGTTCCTCGAATGCCAGTTTCTGTGCGGCTTTGATTAATCATCAGTAACTTTGCTAACCCAAAATCTGATATTCTTGCATTGTAATACTCATCTAGAAGTATATTTTGTGGCTTTATGTCACAATGAATGATCTGAGTGCAGCATTCCTCGTGCAAGTAAACGAGCCCTCTTGCAATCCCAAAGGCAATCTGAACTCTCTGATTCCAATTTGGTTTGAAATCTCCAAAAAGGAAACTTGCTAAAGTGCCATTGCTCAAGAACTCATATACCAGAATCCGGTGTTGTCCCTCATCACAATATCCTAGCAGGCGAACCAAGTTCTTATGATGAGTTTGGCCTATCACATTCACTTCTGTCTTGAATTCCTTATCACTGTCTTTAAGCACTTTGTCTAATTTCTTGACAGCAATAGTAGCCAAATCTGTATTCCCTTTAAAGACAACGCCACAAGATCCCCTTCCCAATTCTTCTCTGAAGTTATTTGTTGCTTGCACAAGCTCTCCATAGGTGAAACTGCGCAAATTGCTCTCCGCAACAACTTTACTGGTAGAATTTTTTTTGTTGTAGTAGAAGAAGAAACCAATACATACTGCACTAAACAGAATGAAATTGACAAAGACAGAACTTCCTAGAAGGACTGATATCACAGTTATCAAAGTATCTTGATCTTTTTTATTTTCATTCACCTGAATAGTTGGATTTTGAGGACTTGCTGATGAAACATTATTTTTCATCAATTTAATGAAAGCGAATCCTCCTACCGCTCTATCCTCTCTTCCATTTGAGAGAGGAAGCTTCTTCTTCCAGCAAGTATCACTTCTAAAAATAGAAACAACGCATAAGCATTCTTGCAAGCAAGAGGTCTTGCAGTCTTCTGAATTGTAAGGTTTATACCATTCATAATCTGATGTAGGCCAATCAGTGTTTGGCAATTCCTTCATGAAGTATAGATCTTCTTGTGAGTTCTGTCCACTTCCTTCACAAACGGGTTCAAAATTTGGTATGCAGCTTCCATACTCATCAGTGGAATCAAGAAGAGAATAACCTTCTGGGCATCTGCAGATTGGTCTTTGATCAGTTTTGAGAATGCAGATACTATTGAATCCACAGACCCCACTACCAAGACCCTTCTCACCTCCAACGGTTCCCATAGCCGTGCAAATGTTATCTGGTAATGTCTTCACAACCGTCCAACTTTGATTTGTGCTTGAACTTTTCTGGTGATGTGATATGGTGAAAACTCCATCATAATTGAGGGTTGCTCTATAATAATAGGAATCGGTTGAGAGCACATCATTTGGGCTAGTAATATAAACCCTCTCACCACCCCTTTTCTCTATGTACAAGAAGCCTGATTCATCAAAAATCACACGGTAACCAGAGTTTGTGCCATTGCCAGCATCACGAGTGCCACTTATGTAGTAAGCTTCATAAGTATAGTTGGTAGGCAAATTTATAGGATTAAGCACAGCATTACCATCCTCAAGCAAGCGAAATTGAAACCTTCCTTGTGAGAAGTTGGTATCTTTCTGTCGAGATGTGAGGGTGCCTTTTACCTCCATAATTTGAGTTGGCAACAATGTATCTGTTGGACGTGAGAAAGTGTCCCACAAGACCTGTGAATTCTTACCCAGAAGCTGGAAGTTTCCTGTGTTATTCATTAGTCCATAGGAAACTGTACCTGATATGGATTGTGATCTCCATAGCTCAACATCTTGAGGACTACTCAGGACTAGTCCACTGTTTTGATTTATCTTTAGCTTTGATCCTTTAGGTGCAGGGTTGTCTCCATTTGCATACCAAATGACAGTTCTCTCAGGTATGTTGTGGTACCATATGGCAAGCAAGAAAAGGTCATTCTCAAGTTGATGAAATCCCAATGCAAACTCTCCTGATGGAGAAAGCCATTGATCACTCCCGTTACCTGCAACCAGAGTCTCACCAATGCTAACATTCTGAGCAGAGACACTGACATAGGGAAGCAAGGGGAGAAGGATAAGAATAAGAATAAGAATATTAAGACTCATCTTTGGTGTTAACAATAAGCTTGAGGCCAATTACATGAACTATTAATTTTTGTATCGGAATTTAAAGAAATGGTGTAAAGTTCAAAAAGTTTTACAAGCCTTTTCTTTCTAGCAAGCTACAGTGCATGTTAGATATTGTCATACATGGAATCTTTCAATTGTTTAATTAATATAACTTTACAAGAAGACGCGCTCCTCCGACTTATAGACAGACTTTGAAATGTCTCAAGTGACAAGTCAACAGTGCCGTTTAGAATGGTGCTGCATGAATGGTTGAATGGGCCAACCGTAGATTTGGCTTCACGGTGGGTTCAACTGTAAAATTTTGTGGTTTGAATCTCATGGATAGTCCCTTTAGAGTGTAAATTAACATCATACTCGGTCAAGATCAATATCATGAAATTTAAAAACCATAGGAATGTAATAGGGAGTTTCCAAAATTCATAAAATTCAAATGAAGTTGTTCTAGAATATGAAGCAAACAGGTGAATAAGTCATTTACCAGAGTATTGAAGAGTTCCAACTATCAACAAACCAGCTTGCTTTTGCAGCTGTACCTCAACACGTTTGGATGTATTTTTTTCCTAAGAAGTTACTCTCTTTTTTCTTTTTCTTTTTCAAAATAAAAATATTTTTCACTTTATATATTTAGTTGAGTATAACTTTTAAGAAAACTGACATGGACCTCACACATGCGAGATCGAGGCCTAATCCCATAAAGGCTCAAAGGGTTCACAAAGCCCACTATGACTTGACCACAAAGGCAACCTATCTCGCGTAGAAAGCGTGGGATCTCAGTTGACTAGCAAGCTAAACGTGACTTAACATGAAAGGAACCATCATTGCCGAGATCAATAGCCACTTGAACCCAACGAACAAATGGTAGCTCCATCTTGCCACCACGTCTAATGAATCTAGCTTGACAATAGACTTGTCCACAAAGAAATAGCCTGAGAGAGGCCACCACCCCTCTCCACCAATGAAATGAACACCTAAGATGAGAAAAAAGAAACTGTACATCATCAAAAAATAATTAGATCTATCATCCACACGAGATGAACAAACATGTTCAACTGCGGGAATGTGAGAAATTTTCCACTTGTGGTTAGTGGCTTTGTCCATTGTAAAGTGAACATCAATTGCAAGCTTGGTAGCATATTCCATAGTACTGAACTTGGAGACTACTTTCAGAACATCCTCGGACACCCATACGAGATTATCTGCATCTCGCACGCCTGAAACAGAAGCATTCCTCTCTGAAAATTTTCTTTTAGTCATAATGGCTCTGAGAGAGGAAGAGGAAGAACAAGTATCAAAAGAATCAGAAGAGGAATTGAAATAAGAGCTAGCAGATATCTCACCTATCTTGCGTTTTTTGAAAGGACATAAAATACTTAGGCCTAGGTACTGGTCTAGGCTCTGGACTAGTTGAGCCAGACCTCTCCATCATTCTAAAAAATGCAAAAAATGGATGTACAGAGGACATTTTGCAAGCAGTTGGACAACTACCCAGAAATGAACCCAGCAACAAGAAAAAACACAAAGGAAAGTGAATGGAATCAACAATGTAGGCAAATACAAAAAATTTGAAACCCACAGTTACCAGCATACAATGAATTTCCAAAAATATGAAGAAATGAAAGAAAAAGTGAAAGAAAATACTTGAACTGTACTCGAATTCGAAGAAGTTCTTCAGAGCACACGAACGCAGAACAACTTACTCACTTACGACGAGTCGCCAAAAGAAATCCACAATAAAGCAGGATGCAGGGTCTATGAAGTAAGGAAGGAAAATGATAGTTGTTCCCTCCAAAACCTTCGAGGTTAAAAAACTTGAAAAGTCACCGAAAGGTATATGTGTCAAAAACACATCAACTTAGCATTTGATTGAGGATAAATTTTTTAAATATTAGGAAAATGTAATTGATAGGGAAATGAAATAGGTAAAAAAATGTAAAAAAAAAAAAAATTGTTTGGTTGGGAAAAACTTTACTGGGAAAATTAGGTAACTTTTATAAAATTTTGGTTGGAGATAAAATATAGATGGGAAAACAAGTTAATATTACCAAAATAACCCTGTTTTTAATATCCTTTTTTGGGATGGAGTCTTGTTACTTCCTTGTACTGATGAAGGTAACTCGTGCAGTTTGTTGTGATGAATAAAAAATAGTATAGAGGCACAATATACTCATGTTGTGTTAGTTATTCATCTTGTGAAGGTGCATGTGTTCATGTATTAACCAAACAGGCACAATATACTCAAACCTCACAATCCAAAATCATCTTCATTGAAAATATCTTATCATCGACGAGGGTATATGGGAGTCCAAAAAGTGTGTCAATAGTGATTTACCCTGGTTTTAAAAAAAACCACCCTCAAATTCGCTTTCTAAACAGTGCCGATACCTTTCTTTCTCGGCCAAAGTTGAAAAAGCCATGCAAATTACATGGATGTGGATTTGGTCAAAATCTGTTGAAACAAACGTTGGCTTTCTAAAAACCATACTTCATTTGCATAGGAAAATGTTGAAAAGAATGGAACTAAACACCACCCAAAGGTAAAACGGTGAATGAAAATAATGCCACATGTGTCAAAAGGAAGCTCAAGGGTTAATATGTTAACCCACACGTAATGAAGGTCGCATTTAATGACATTGACGGATTAAAGTCACATCAACCACTTTTTAAGCAGCGAAATGATGAATATAGTGCACAAATTGTGAATACGTGGCACTATCTCGCCACAAGTGAATGAACATCTCGCTCCCTCATGCCTGCAGCATAAGCAGCAAGCTAGGGGACTTTTGATCTGAACCTAACATATGCGAGAGGACCAATACCATAAAGGCCCAAAGGGTCCAGAAAGCCCACTATGACTGGACCACAAAGACAACCCATATCGAGAAGAAAGCGTGAGATGTCGCTTACTTAACTAGCAAGTTAAGCGTGACTTAACATGAAATGAATCATCACTGCCAAAATTAGCATCTCAGGCAAGTTAACCACCACCTGAACCCAATGAACGAATGACAACTCCAGCTTGCCACCATGTCTACTGAATCTAGCTTGACCATAGGCTTGTCCGCTAAGGAATAGCATGAGAGTGACCATCCCTCTCCACCAATGAATATGAACATTGTCTTATGAAAGACGGTATGAAACAAGACGCTCTACACTATAAATACAGAGGCATTTATCCCAGGTATGATATCTCTCTTTGAATACTTGAAGTATATTGAAAATTGAACTGACTTGAGCGTCTGAGTGCCTTGCAGGTATCTCTCACAATCTCCTCCAAACAGCCCAGATACACAAAGCGCAGATCAATCATCTTGCCAGAGCATCCCAGCATCTCGGCAAGCTACCTTGTCATCTCTCTTCTCTTCATCAGTATCCTTTACTTTAACTGTGTGAGGTCAGATACAACCCAATATTTATTGGACTGATAAAAAACAAAAGAAGAAAAAGAAAAACTAAAACAGTGCTATGCTCTTTAAAAAAGCTAAAAAACTGCTTTGTATTTGGAAGTGCATTTTTAGATGTTAATCTATACACAAAATAGCTCAAACTTTTAAAAAGAATTTTTTAAAAAAAAGCCATGCATAATTTTTTCTTCTTTACAAAAGCACTCCTAAACATAACATATACTTGCTATATCACGAGGTAATAATGAACATCCGTACATTTATTAGTAGCATTGAATCAAGGGGAACTAATTTCTGCATTTATTGCAGAAATCATTTTTCTGCCTCATACACAAATTTTCAACTCTTTCTCTCTCGTCATATTTCTCTCTTATTAAAATATGGTTTCTCTCTTACAAATTTAGTGTCTAAGGCAATTTCTACCACAAATACATAAATCATTTCCGCTTGAATCAATCTGGTATTATGCATAGCCCATATCACAAAGTAGAATATGGACGGTTCAAGATTTTGGAAGTGAGTCGTTGAACACTTCCATGGTAGAGAGAGAAAAAGACAAGCATGTAGCTAGAATGAGATGCACTTTATTTTAGTTTTTCACCTTTTCTATTCACTATCAATAAGTGAAAATCAGAAAACTTTCAACATCGTTAAAGAACTTGTAAGGATAACAAAATAAGAGGTGATTAGGTTGCTTCCAACTTTCAAAGCCAATTACGACGATATCTAGCGGAACAAATATCAAAACAACGTTACAAATATAGAAGGACTTCATATTCAAGCACAAATGGAAAATCAAAGGGCTAGCACAATTCATAACCAAAGATATTAATCACGAAAAAAAAAAATGCAAGATACCCCAAGATGGTAGAAAATCCACTTAAAAACCACCATTAAATAAACTTTTTTGATACAAGCTGATCGCCTTTCACACAAAAATATATTTTCAGATGTGCATCATCAGATAACAAATTAATTCATTAACATAATGTCATGGTATTTTGTGAATCTGAGCACAAAATATTACAAAATATTACGTAAAACAATTGTTTTAGAGAAATTGTTAATCATATTTCCAGATTTTATGCAGTAAAGAAAAAAATAAGGTATATTCACAAACTCAAAGTTAACAGACTCTTATAAACTACATCATGTACTATGGATAATACATGCTTAAATAATATGTACTACCCATAATACATAATACAATTTGTAAACTTTAAATTTATAAATATAACCATTCTCGAAATAGTAAAAATTTTCATTTTAACATGTTGAAAATCGACACAATAGCATTACAGATCTGCTTTGATCAACGAAAAAGCCCAATCTGCACCAATCAGCTCCAACTCGGTGCAGATTGCTTGTTTAAAACTTGTCAAGTTAGCAATGTTAAGTAAGTAATCCATAAACTATCACCGTGCAGTCCAGATTTCAACAGGTAGCCGTATGTATCATAGAAGCTGTCAATGATATCTTCAACTTGGATATATGCTTATCCTTGATTAGGATAAAAATATATATGAACCAAAAATTTCAACAAAAATTACCATATTCAATGATTCAATCGAATAAAAAAGTAACAGGAAAATAACCACATCTGTCTTTTCCATCATGATAACTGACACAAAAAGTAAAGCATAACAATTGGGGAAGTGTCTATAAGGGAATAACGGGTCATGTAAAGAAACAGCCTAAATTTACATTGTAAGACAATTTTTTTTTTTAGAAAAAAATAAAGCCTACTCTTACAAGAAATACAATTACCACAGTTCTTTTCCTGCTTCAACGCAGAGAACCAAAATTGAGAAAAGATACATAAAATTGCGTGCCCTTTACTGGAAATTCTCACTTGGCACCCAAAGTAGGGAATTGTCCAGGATCTTCAATTGATGGAGCTGATGATACATTGCCGGTTGCATAGCCACCATAACCTCCTCTTGCACCACGGCCACGGCCTCGACCACGCCCACGCCCACCTGAGTTATAGTGACTTTCACCATCAGCAGGCTTCAGAAACTCGTTGATGCTGACAGACTAACAACATGAAATCCAATAAACAAAAAGAGGGGGAAAAGTCAGAACAAAATTTATAAGCAGGAAAAAAACTGAAAAATCATAGGCATGTCAATAATAAAATTCAACATCCTTTTAATAAGAAAAGTAAAGGGATGAAATCTACACCACTCGTGGGACTACCAATATTACAGACGAATACAAGAAAACAGATAGAAAGGAAGCTGAAACAAAGGAATTGTCAAACTGGAGTTTCTAGGGTGCAATGACAACTTAAGTTTCTAACTATAAAGCTTTGTGCAGAAATAACATATTTGATATAAATGCAAAACTAAATCCAAGAAACTTCCAGCAGACGCCCATGAAATGATCAGAATCAATGAAATTTTTAATTAAATGCAACAAAGTCACACCTTCTTGGATTTCTCTTCCTTTTCAAGAGCCTCTTTCCGCTTGTCCTTATCAGACCCCTTGAAAGAATAAAAAAACCAAGTGTCAAATAAGTCATTGGTTACAAGTATTACACATTGAATATGATAATTACAAATTAGAAGGAAAACATAAAGCCAAAAATCTTACCAGTTTAATAAAGATGTCATAACTTTCTTTCTTACTTGACAACTGCTGCATGGATTCAAAAACTTTAGTATCTACCTTTCTCTCCTCAGTCTTAAGCGCTTGCAAAGCCTTCCTTTTTTCTTCAAGTACTTTTTCATATTCCTCCAGAGTCATCTCCTATTAACCAGGACAAGCACTATTAAGCTATAAAATTTAAACAACCAACAGCACTAAGGAATTCCACATACAACAATGAAATTGAGGAACTAATAACTATGTTAAATCACTACAAGAATAATACATATACCTAACACCTTTCAAACAAAGATGAAGATGTAACCCGAAATTGAAAAGAAAAAATGTCAACTTTTGATAATGGACAATAAGCAAAGAGATACTTCCTTCTAATGGTAGTCATAATGATAATGTCACAAACAACGCACTCAAAATATAATATCATAGCAGTCTAATCAATGAGTTAGATAACCCACA
Organism: Gastrolobium villosum; assembly: GCA_032173675.1. NCBI lineage: Eukaryota > Viridiplantae > Streptophyta > Magnoliopsida > Fabales > Fabaceae > Gastrolobium > Gastrolobium villosum. The sequence goes on along the minus strand of JAVKPL010013240.1, from coordinate 49,757 downwards.
GCAGACATTCGAAGCTAAATTTTATTGGATTATCATTAATTCAACAATTATTTTATTTCTACTGTTACTTTTTTATTTTATTTTTATTCTTTTTTCTTTTCTTCCTCTGAATCTTTTCTTGCTTGTCATTTGGTTTCATCTGCCGCCGAGTCCAACTAGTTTGGGATAAAGGTGGTGCTGTTATTGATGTATCATTGATTCAACAACCTCCAGAACCTTCCTGTATCTGTTACAGTCACTTAACATCTACGATCACATGAAGAGTTATAATATCATACTATGCCAGTTATATGACACAAATCTTCTGTTTGTCTAATGATAATGCTAAAAACAAAGCACTCAAAATATAGAGAAGCAAATAAAGGGAAAACAGAAACACTTGAATTAAACTTGAACAATAACCTTATCCTCAGGCTCTTTCTCTTCAGCTTCATTAGCAGGACTCTCCTTGTTTCCATCTGCCGCAACATCTTCCTCACCTGAAGGCTTCTCATCATCCAAATTCTTTGCAGTTTCATTCACTTCCTCAGTCGCTCTAAGGAAAGTTTAAAAGAAAAGAAATACACAACAATAACAATTCATGAAAATAGAATAAAACAAACCATGTGCAGAGGGTTGTCAATAAAAGTATGAAAGTGCAGGGTTGCAAAAGCAGGGATTACTGCGAATCATCAGTTTGCATTCCCCAGTTCCCTCTCCCAGCACCTTCACGTTTGAATTCATTTCTGAAAATAGGACATGTCATGTCAGTAGAAGAGAAAAAAATCAAATTAATAACCCAGCATTAGTTATAACATTCACCCGCGGCCAGTCCCACTGACACGTTCAAATACTCTTCGTGGGCGCCCATCTTCACCACCTTCTCCATTACTGAAATCCCCACGTCCACCACGACCACCACGATGAGGACCACGACGCCCACCATAACCAAACCTTTCCGAGGGCTTCCCAGTTTCTCCTTCAATAGAGCCTTGACCAGCAGTGGCAGCGAATGAGTTCTCATCATTGGAAGCGTCACGGTTGAAACCACTACCACCACGAGCACGACCATATCCACGTCCACCTCCACGTCCTCCACGAGAAGTTTCATTTCTTGCCTCCCTCACTATCACAAGAATGAAAAAGAATGTAAATAAATGAAGAGAAGAACCATGAACGAACATCAAATCATCACAAAGATCACTTAGAAATCAGAAGAGCCATAACAAAATACAAATAAAAGCCTAACTGAAATAAAAGAAAATTGATAAAGAAACATTATGTTTGAAACTTTAAGCAATCTCTGATTCCAGTGACATTTCCTCATTTACTATTGAATAATCAGTATAAACAAATGTAAAAGATTGTTAATACAAGGTAAAATTACTATTCAAGTATTAGTTTGAACTTCATCTTCAAAGTCCCAATAAAAAAAAATTCAACACATCATACAGCAGAGAAAAACTTAAAATATCATAAGCATTTATTTGAACTAATATTGTGAAAACTTATCTTCAAAAGATGTTACTCTAATCACCCCCCGGTTGTCCAACTTTATATAAACCTTAAAGTGAGTACAAATTGTAAATTGCACAAATAAAATGGAGTATAAGTAAAAATGAGAAGTGTGTTCACATGCTAATGCAAATTCAAGAAATGAATCTAAAGACAATAAAATATCGAACAATATAAGAAACGATATTTAAAAGTTGAAAAATAAAAAGATGATGCAACAATAAGATAAAGATATAGGAATGTGGGAAAAGCAGAAATGAAAGAGAAAAAGAGAAAAGTGAAACAAACCAGCCTGAGAGGGAGGGGGTGGCTTGGTAGGAAGCTGAGGTTGAGTAGGCTGAGTTTGAGTATGAGTGTGAGTTGGTTTCTTTGGAGCAGAAACAACCTTGAGTTGCTCAGCAATGATTCGCTGAGAAGGGTCCTCAGCATCGTCATCCAACAAATCGAAAGGGTTCATGCTTGCCATTTTGGTCACACCAATACCTAAAACCCCAAACAAATCCAAATCCAAATCCTATCTTATCAACAACAACTCTTCTTCCATCATATTCAACAGCAAAGGAAAGAGAAAGAGAAAGAGAGAGAAGGTAAAACCCTAGCCGCCCAAGTTAGCGTTAGAGTTAGCGAGAGTTTAAGACAGCAATCTCTTTTTTTTTTTGGTGAAATAAGACAGCAATCTCAATTTATTATTACGGAATGTAATTTCCTTCATCTCTCTCGTCCCTTTTAATTAATGACAGGATATTGTAACAATTAATAACCGATTAATGTTATTATCGATCAATTTTACTATTAGATTCACTTACGTTGATCCAACGGTTATATTTATTTTATTTTTATGTGATTATGATTTTTTATATTTAATTTCACATTGAATATAAGGAATTATAATCATACAAAAATAAAAATAAATAAAATATCAAATATGAAAATAAATTTAACCGTTGAATTAATATAATCGATCTAACGTAAAATTAATTGGTGATAATATTAATAAGAGGAATAATATTCTTACTACCAAAATTTTTGCTAATAACTTCGAAATATAATCACCATTGAATAAAAGAGAGAGAATGTTAAAAAAAATTTGAAAAAAAAAAAATATTAATTCAATGATGATTAGATAGATATTAAGTTAATAGTAGAAAATTTTGATAGAAGAATATCCCTTTTCTATGAATAATAACACCAATTAATTGTTACGTAGCGTCCGGTTTCCTAACAACTTCGTAATATAATACTAAAAGGAGCCAAGATGTTTTACAAACTTCAGTCTACATTTATTACTGGCGCCAAATGTTTTGGACAAAATGTGTATCATTTTAAAAGATGTAAAATTGTGTCATTTTAAGTGAGAGAAAAAGATAGATAAAAGAAGAAAGAGTGTGAAAAAAAAGGTGTGAATCTCACCTCTTTATGAGAATAAAATAACATAAATTATGTCATTTAAAAAGAAAAACATTTTTTCCTTATTTTATTATCATACATGTTAAGGTGTGTCATCATCAAAAATGTACTTTTGTAAGATAATATTTGTTGCATAAACTTTTTGCATATAAAATACACATGAATAACAATTGAAATATTATATTTACAAACTCTTATATCTTACCGATAATACATCTTAACTAGAATATTACCGGTGAGACCTAATTTAATTTGTAAATTTGTAAAAAGGAAAAATTATCAATATAACCCTACTCAAATAACAATGTAGTGATTATTACCAAAAAAAAAATGTAGTGATAGATAGATTTAGAGTAATAAATGATGATTGGAGGATTAAACTAAAGCATCTGATTAAACTGAATTTATTGATTAGATTTTTTCCCTGACCTCACAACATTTTTTTTTTCACACTATTAGCTGTTCTCAGGAAAGAAAATTACATTTTTTTGGCGATTGATTTAGAGTAATAAATGATGATCGGAGGATTAAACTAAAATATCTCATTTTCTGCAAGATACGCTAGTAGTTGTTCTCAGAAAATAAAATTACAATCAACAACGTGAACTTTTAAACTTTAGATAAGCAATCTTCAAACTTTCTCAAACCAATAGACTAACCTTTCAACCACTAGCAAGGTGAAAACTGTTGGTCACCTGAATTGCAATTGCACATGTTAAATAATACTTGGGACAGTCTATGGAAATAAAATAACATGAGAAAAAATGGTCATTAAACAGCGAAGAAGCCACAATAACTCATTGCTTCAAAAAAGTAAAACAAACAGATTAAAAAGACTACATTTTCTCTCTTGTCAGAGAGTAGAACAGGATTTGACTACCATATACAATGCAAACACACACTATACTTTCTTTTTTAATTCCTAGTTTCTGTGTTTTCAATTTTATTTTATTTTTAACCCTTTTTATCCCCTATTTCTCGTAACTGGAATATGCCAAACTGAGCAGGGAACTCATGAAGAACAAGAAAGCATGCATACACCAGGTCGATATGCCCAAGCTGGGGGCAAGCGAGCATACTTTTCCATTCCTGGCTGCTCATCAAAAGGATGCTCCATTAATTTGAGCAACCTACGGACTTCTCCAAAATCACCCATTTCTGCAGCATCTATTGCAGTCTGGCAGAGATAGTTCCTCAGAATAAATTTAGGATTCACCGAATCCATCGAGAGCTTCCTCTGTTCGTCAGAAATGCCACTGGTAGAGAGCTGCATAACCCCAAAGCAATAATGTAAGATGATAAAAGCACAATTAATCTCGACCAATTGATTTAATCATGCCTAAATTATTACTGCAGCTTATGGCAAAAGAAGCTCAACTTCGTATCAAATAAACAATTTCCAAGTAGCAATACTAATTAGTTTTTACTAATAAGAAGAAGAAGAAGAAGAAGAAGAAGAAGAAGAAGAAGAAAATGTAGAAAGTGTTCAGTTGACAATTATCGCGAGGCTGTAATGAGAGTCCCAACTAAAGGCAAAATTTCAGAAGATATACAAATCTCATGACACTAATGGAAAGCCCGATAATATTCAAAGGCATGAGCTAGTTCAACTGAGTAATTGCTCATCTTACTGAAATCTGAATGGAAATTGTGCAATAATAGTATGCACCTAGCAAACTGGTAGTTAAATAAAGATAAATGACCCACAAATTTCACAAGTATTGATCCAAGACTATTCCCCTTGAAACTTCTAGATGGCAAGATGGACCAGAGAATTAATTTCAGTTAGGTTGAACCTTGTTAAAAGTCAAACTAAGTAGTGCAGGCGCTACAAACTAATTTTGGGCCTGAGAAAAGAAATCCAAAAATAAATAGGGATGAGTTTGCAAATGGACGAGTAATTATAAACAGCATAAAAAAGCACAAAAATAGTCCGAGAGGTTCATCATGAATATACACCAAACCAGAAAATTGATAGAAGCTTCAAGAATGCAACAGACTTGCTGAGAAAAGTTATTCATATACAAACCCTCGAGACACAGAGAAGGAAGAAAAGTCACTGAAAATGCTGTATAATCAGACTAGATGCATTTATTTTCATTTTCTTACTTTTGTCCACAAGTGCCTTTCTTAACCAAAGGGAAATGCATAAAACAACCGTACCTCATGTATATAGGCTTTCAACCAACTGGTCCATGCTTCCTTACGCTCCTTGCCAATATCTAACAGTACTGACTTTAGTGGGATCAACAATTCATCATCTGGAATGCTTGTGTCTGCTTTAATATTTGAAAGTGTACGAAAGAAGTTTGTGTAATCAACTTTATCAACAGCCATATTACTAAGAAGTTTACTAATCAACTGCTTATTATATTTAGGGAGGCCAAGCTTTTTTGTCATTATAACTTGATAATCATCCATAAATCTCGTTCCATATCTGAAAGAAACCAACCATAAGGTGAAACATTTAAAAGCAATTCACACCTATTTCTCCTCTAAGTGAAAGAAAGATATCAGAAGTGTTACTACTAACCTTTCCAAAGCATAATTAGCCTCTTTGTCATTTATTAATTGAGCAGCTGATAGTGTTTTTGTTAACTGTGCAAGATTCCACAAACCAATGTCAGGCTGGTTAGCAAAACAGTATCTTCTACCGGGAAGATCTGTGGTATTTGGGGTAAAACTAGGATCAAAAGCATCCAAAAATCCAAATGGACCATAATCAATAGTAAGACCCAAAATGCTCATGTTATCTGTGTTCAGCACACCGTGGGTGAAACCAACCCCTTGCCATCTAGCAATCAAGGAAGCAGTACGCTCAGCAACCTCCACCGCCCATGCTGACATAGAATACCATTGAAAAAAAGAAGAGATAAATAGTCAACCATTATGTTCTACTTTTAAAAAAATCCAAGAAAAGTAACTGAATATGGCGGCCGATAAAAAAGATAACGGAATCATGTTGTTGGTAATATAACAAAAGTCTATTGTCTGAGTTTTAAAAGAGCCGGGAAAAAAATTTAGAAAACGTAACTGAACCATATAAGACTTACAAAGCCGAGCGTCCTACCACCATAATCCAAACACACAACCTAACCAAACCACTTACTTGGACCTCATGCAAGGTACCCAAATCCAACATCAAGAGTAACCGACCAAACTAAACAAATTGAGCAGAACCCTAAAGCAAATATACCCTGATTCCGAAAGACACACAAGGATACCTGCCAAGACAAGATTTCTACAACAAAATAATCTCCCTCACCATGACAAAGATGATGCTTGCTGCTATCCACATCGTAAAGAACCATTTCATCCCAAAAGCTTTTAAGTTGTTAGGTGAAGCTATATTAATAGTTTTATATTTCTCTAACACGCCCCCTCCATAATACTTAATTATTTATTAATTGAATGGGGTAAGGTGAGGATCAAACTTGTGACCACTTGGCTCTAATACCATGAAAAGAATCATTTCAACTCAAAAGTTTAAACTGTTGGGTGAAACTACATTAATGGTTTTATATTTCTCTAACACACACCACCATGCAGCAAGGGAACAATGCTTCTCTAACTCCCCATATGAACTATAAAGGGTATCTCAACAAATCCATAGTATGTTCACTCTCTAGTGTAAACACTTACCTACTTTTTAACACGTATATCAATAACCTAGAAGATATAATATGACAAAAGTTCACAACTTTTATTTGAACAAAAAATTAAAAATAAAAAAATAAAGGAAAGAAAGGGAAAAAACTTTCTTTTCATTTTGAGAAATTTTGAAGTAAACTGAGCACGGAAGTAGATGGTGCACATATTCGTTGTTTTTTGCCATCCAAAGTTGTGTAGCCTCAACTCTTAATTACAGAGACAGGAGGCTGTGATGCCCCAGCAGCAGATACTGAATAACATAAGCAGAAAACACAGCCACACTACCTCTACACAGTCATTTTTACGCCACAGTTTGATATCACAATATAATGAAGGCAGCAGTATAATCCAGAAGGCATAAGCTTGATTGCTTAAAGATCCAAATATTTCACTAGTTCGGGTGTTGGTTCAGATTGTAAAATCTCATTGCCTTAAGTTTTAGCATTTTTATGTTTAGCATGTGGTCTGGTAGAGTTAACTTAGTTAATATCATATTTCCAGTCCTAGGGTAATTTTTAGTAATTTCATATTAGGATCTCAAAGTCAGGAGCTAACATTGTCTATAAAAGGGATTTAATCTTGTAAACTTCTCCTTAATATCTCAGTTATTTGGGCTGTTATTTATGTTTGTAGCAGCTGGCTTATTTAACCAGCGCCTTAACTTCAGGATTACTTGGTCCCCAGGTTTAAACTAGTCATATTTCATGTATTGAGCTTACAAAGAGAAGAATTAATGAGGTGATTAGGCTGACTGATATTAAAATTGAAGTACTAGATAAGCCCTCAAAAGTGCTTATTCAGTTCAAATTTCAAACTGAATAACCACGTTGAGAAATTATGTGGCCATTCATTGTAGATTTTGTGGGCAAAAAGTCACTAACTACCATCAATTATCCCAAAGAGATTTTTTTTTTTTACCTGCATACTTGTTTGAAGTAAGATCCACAACAGAATGATCTTCATCGCCAGTGCTGAAAGATAAGCTTTCACTCTTATTCATGTTCTCAATATGAGGAAAGTGGTGCCTAATAGCATAGTCTGCCAAACCTCGAACAAGACCAAGGTCCTCATTCCCTCTGGAGGCATGTATTTGGTATGACCCAAAACGCAGAAAAGATTGGGCAACTCTGCAAACAATTGCACCAGGTTCTTCCTTTGGATTGCCACTGCATTTGTGATATTGACACATATTCATGTAATTAATTTTTCAAGCAGAAAATACGGTTTTGTAAACCCAAGGTTTCAATCTCCACTTCCAGTTTTTCATCATATAAAATTAAAATAAATTAAATCCTTAATTTCTTTTTCTTTTTACTTTTTTCGGTGAACAAAAAACTTAAGTTCTACTACGCATGGAAAATAACACAATTTTCAAGAAAGAATGATATTGAAAATCCTGAGACATAGGACATTTTCTTCATAACATATATGTATATAGGAGAAAAAGGATTCATTATGTCTGTCATTCATTCTTTGAACCTCAAGATTTTGTACAATAAGAACTCAGTCATCATCTAATTACGCAAAGGCTGGGGTTTTCAACAAAACATAACAAGCTAGAGCCTAGAGGTTTTAAATAATATAGTAAAATGAGATACAGGTTACAAAAAAAATCAGCATTATTGAAAGTTTAGTGAGCATACTCATAGAACATATCTCGGGTGACCAGCTTTCCAGTGGTCACAAGACAAAGGGCACGAGTTGTTGGTATCCCCAGGTGGTGGATTGCTTCACTACAAAGGAACTCCCTGATGCTGCTTCGTAGCACTGCAAGGCCATCAGCAAACCGACTGTAAGGAGTCTTCCCAGCACCTTTAAGTTGCAGTTCCCACCTTTCAGATTTTGAATTCAGTATCTCCCCTAGTGTAATTGCTCTACCATCACCCAACTGCCCAGCCCACATACCAAATTGATGTCCACCATAGCACTGAGCATAAGGCAACCTGTATAGATGAAGGTCAATCATGGCTAATTGTAGCATTATTAACCAGCCTAAAAATCTGCTGACATATATACAACACTTACGCTCCAACCAAAGGTGATGCACCAGAGAAGATAAGGGGAAAATCTGGCCTTTCAAATCTGAAACTCAAACACAAGAATGGTTAGTAATTGAAGTGAAGCTTCCTGGGCACATGATTGTGCATCCAAGAGAGATGGAAATAAAAATTACTGATGAAGACATCTAGAGTATTCAAAGTTAAAAGATTCATTACCAGGTAAAAAAAATAGCAATGCACGTGACTATCAGAAATTACTCAAATTAGTGGTTAATCCCCGAACAAAGATATGCTTCTGATATATGGCCTCTTCATACCACCAAAGAGAACAAAAATTTCATGTGTTATATTCCAGGTGTCTTTTTAATGGAATGAAAATTTTCAAGATCAACCCAAAAAACTCGAGATTTTGGTTATTTTACTTACCCTAATGATGTTTTTTTATTTTATTTTATGATGGGAATCTTTTGGTTAAGGGGGCAAACCGGAGTAGTGGTAAAACTGTTCTTTCATGACTGAAAGGTCATGGGTTCGAATCTAGGAAACAGCCTCTTTGCAATTATGCAAGGATAAGACTGCGTACAAGGATTACCTTACCTCCCTCCCACACTCGCTAGTCGGATTTAATGGGGAGTGGTTTTTATGGGAATCTTTTGGTTATTTGCCACTTTTGAGTAACTATAATACAATAAAAATGCTTTTAGGATTTATTTTATTTTATTTTATGATGGGAATCTTTTGGTTATTTGCCATTTTTGGGTAACTATAATCCAATAAAAGTGCTTTTAGGATACTATATGGATTAGGAAATCTATGGAAGATTGCTCAATTGAGTCTCTAATATGCCACTATAAAAGAGCCTGCTAAGTGTTGAACAATATACACCGTATATTTTCACTTGGGGATATTATTAGAAGTATTTTGCTTGTTTTCTGGTGAATTTCAGAATTTCCAACTTGTGAGTCCAAGGTTGTCTTGCTACAGAACAGACCTCGGAACCAATTTATGCAGAGGCAAGTGATGCACGAGCAAATATCTTTCTCTTTGTTTACATATTATTTTATTGTTTTCCTTTCTATTATATAATGTGCTTTTTAATGATTAATCGAATGAGTTTAGACAATTAGACAGGAGTTGTTTGTTGGGCTGAACCTCTCTATGTATTCAGCCGTCATATCGTGATAAATATTTCAATTATGAAAATACTTACCTCACCCTAATTCTCTAGTTCTGACTTAAATTTTCTCTGCGAAGAAATCGCTGTCTATCTATTTTCTCTGCATCTCCAAGACATGGCAAGCAACAAATTGTCCATAGGTGACAAGGATATCGGAATATGGAACTGTACTCATTGAACATAATTTTTTTTTTTTTTGCTACAGAATTTAAATTTTATTTTGTTGTTAAGAACAATATGCATTTGGCAAATAGGAATCACTCATCCAATATCATGAGTTAATAAACGTAACTCACTCTTTATGGTCCAAATCAAGCAAGTCAGCAACTGGTTCCGACCATGCTACTAGTTGAGGATCATCTACTTCAACTGATGGTGATACTTTTGTATAACAAGCATGCAACACCTGAAATGACAAATATACAACAACCAAATAAATTCACCTCAAAAAATATCAGATTTTGCGTTTCATTTCTTCCCATTTACTCTAGAATAAGACTATATGATACTTTCCCCCTTCCTTGCCTTTCGAGAAAGCAAATCCGAAACCTAAATTCATTTCCATTCAATTATCCATACTTTGCTAGCAGTAACACCCATAACAGATTCAAATTAAAGAAAAACAAAATAATAAGATCCAAAAAAAGAGAAAAAGAAACAGTGGTGGGAAAGCACACCTCTCGGGGAAAAGAATCGGTTCTGGGATCGGCAGGTAATGCTCTAACGAAGGAATGGTCCCAGTTGAGATCTTCGAGCTTCGAACTATGACGATGGTTTTGCAGATTGTGATTCTTCAAGTCTTGGGTGACAGATTCGAGCGAAGCCGAAAATCCCTGTTCCATGGTGGCTCTGACTCGGCATGCACTGCGAGGGTAAAATTGGAAATTCCTACTGGAACGTCGGAGGTAGGAAGAGAGTGAGAGTGATGCGGTTTTGGGAGGGAAAGGGAAAGGGAAAGGGAAACGGGTGAAGAGCATAACCATTTCCATTACCATCTTCTCTTCACTATTTGTTGACTGTGGTTTCGGGTCAACCACTCTAATCTCTCGGGTTGGGTTGGGTTGGGTTGATTTGCCTCATTTGGGTCGGTGGTTGGTTGGCATGCGTAAACGTGGACATCCCTTTTTTTGTTTATTATTTGATTATTTTTAGAAAAAAAACAAAATGGGGTTCATATTTTCCAGGCACCTTGAAGATAATTTTATTTCCCAGAATTATAACTTATTTTTTTTGGAAATAGAATTATAACTTAATGAACTCTACTTTTTCTCTCTTTTCTTTATTTTATTAGGTGGCATGTGAATGCAAAAAATTAAAATTATTTCTATATTGCAAAAGAAATATTAAACATATACCAAAATGGGATTAATATTCTCTTGTAAGTTGGATATAATTGTATGCAAACTATAGATAATTTTATGGGTTTATCATCTATTATTTAATATGACCATAAAAAATTTCCTACACACACAACATTTTGTGGGGCGCGCAGCAAAAAAAAACTTCAGCACGCAAAACAAATCTCTATAACATAACACAATCACTTTTCCTATAACATAATTCTTATAAAATCCTAATTTTATATCGTGCATTCATAAAAAAAGTATTTCTCTTTTCTTTTTTTATTGCATCTTACCAACTTTTATATAAATGCAAAAGTTTTTTCTCTTCTCCACTGGATTTCATCTTTTTATTTAATTATCAAATATAATTTTTTAAAATTGGGTTATAACAACGAAATTAAAAAATATAATGATAAAGACTAATATAACCCTACAATATATTATAATTACAAAATGTCTTGATTTCCCCTCTTCTTCTTCTCCCTTTCTTTCTCTCTTTTGGTGTCAAATTTCAAAATTTGACATAATATATATATCTATATATATATATATATATATAAATTTTTGCCGTTTATATAAATGCAAAAGTTTTTTCTCTTCTATTTTATGTACTTATCAAATTAATATTTTTTTTTGTTATTTTATAAGGAAACATTAAATTGTAAACCTATATTATAGATTTAATATTTCTCATTTAAGATAAAGATAATTTTATCTTATATTCATATAAAAATAGGTGGACTATTATTTTTTTTCTTTTTCTTTCTCTTTTACTCATTGGGTCTCGTCCATTTTGTATAAGGCAAACTATAAATTATCTTCCATTTATAGAGAAATATTAATCTCACTTTATAGAGATGGAAATATTTTTATCTGTTTCGTTCACATAAAATATGAAAATTTTACTTTTTCTTCCCTCGCTCCTAAATTATGCTAAAATTAAAAAATTGCCCCAAACATTTTGAAAAATCCTAAACCTTCTCCATTGGAATCACCAGGCTGAATGCCTGAAAGCAAGACACTGATCGCGGTACATTACCCTTAAGCCTTGAATTCAAATCTTCGTTCAGCTTCTGGGTCCGCATTTAGCTGCGAACTGTTCCCAATTGCTCGCTTTTTCCATCGTTAACAGAGGTGAGGAGCTCGTGTACTTGAACAAGTTGATTGGTCGGTTTTGTGATTTGGACGCTTGGGTACCTCAATGGAGTTTGATCTCTCCGATAGCAGTGGTGGGTCACTCCAATTTTTTTTTTTTTTTTGTTCTGTATAGTTTGTGTTGTGTTGTGTGGTTTCTAGGTATCCAGGACCTTAACCATTCTGGGTTATATTTTGTTTATGATGAATTCTGTTTTTACTTTATTCTGATTATTTCATCTTTTTACACTAATTGAACTTGGGTCAGTTTCTATGATGACATTGGTCAGTTTCTTATTCCTGAAGAAACCGTTTTTGCTTCTGCTGTGATTGTTGCAAGTGCAAGTTGAAGCTTTGTTGCCTGGAAATGCAACATTGTGGACTTATCATTTGAGATGATGACTCAATACTAAGAATAATAATAACAGCTGCTTTCTGAATTGAATCTAAATTCATTGGTATACTTTTTTCCTCACAAGTCACAACCTTATACTTGATAAGTGAAAATGCCTCTGGTAAATTAAATCTAGACCTCTTGCAATCCATGTCTCTGCTTACTTTTGGCTTTCCGCACAACCTTTTTTCAGTTTTTGTTTCCCCTGTTAACCTAAGGGTTTAAGGAAAAGATTAAGTACAATCAACATTAACAACACTTTTATCCCAAATTAGTTGTGGTCGGTGGACTAAATTTGGAACAGTAATAATCCCATTAATATCTTACTAGGTCATGACAAAGATGCAACAACTAATGCAGAAATTCTGTTTAGTTCCATATCTAGCATAATAGGCATAATTGCTGTGCACAATGTTAAGTACACACTGCTGTCATAACTTTTCCATGATAAAACTAAATCTCGTAGAATGAGATAAGTGAACATTTGAGCTGTGACAATGATTATTATAGGTAAAAAAATTTCTGTTCCACTCTACATTATGGCTTTTGTATTCAAAAGGTTGCTTGCATATCAATTTCCATAATCTTAAACACCTGCAGGAACAGATGATGATCTTCCTCCTTCCCATCGAAGTAGATTTCAACGTCCAGAGAATGCTGCTGGAAATGGAAGATCAGCAATTGTAGGCTCTGGTCCATTTCCTAGGATGCAGAATGACATGGAAACCCAGATCCACAACATTGAGCAAGAAGCATACACCTCTGTCCTGCGGGCTTTCAAAGCACAATCTGATGCAATTACTTGGGTATGCACGTCTTAATTCATTGGTTCAGCTTTCTGTAAATTATGTTGGCTAGAATTAACAATGAGTTTTTGTTCCTATGCACTTTAGGAAAAAGAAAGTTTAATTACAGAACTTAGGAAGGAGTTAAGAGTATCGGATGAAGAACACAGAGAACTTCTATCCAGAGTCAATGCCGACGACATCATCCGCAGGATAAGGTCATATTATGTTTCGCCGTATTCTACGGAGCAGTTTCTTTATACTATTGAACAAAATGTGGTTTGTTCAACATTTTGATATGGATTGTAATCAACTGTGCTATTAGGGAGTGGAGAAAGGGAAATGAACTCCAAGCTGGCATAGTAAATACTGCTCAACAAGTTCATGACCGCATACCCAGCCCTACCGTTTCAGCATCTTGTAAGAAACAAAAGACATCACAGTCTGTGCCTTCATTATCCTTGGGTGCACCATCCCCAGCAGTTCATGAATCTATGCAGCCATCATCTTCCGCATTGAGGCATGGGCCTCCATCAGGACCAAAGATCAAAAAGCCAAAACCAGTAAGTGTTTTGGTTTTGGAATATTAGGAAAACAAGATACTGATCTTTATTTCCTCTATGGTCTTTGTTTTCCTGTTCTCAAATAATTATAATAAAAAAATTCATTACTAGTGCATGCTCAATGAAGTCCATACAGTTCCCTTCTACAGGTCATACTAACAGAAGCCAGGTCACTAATCGGGGGGGTTCTTCAGGTGCCTTTGCAGCAAATGAATCTGCTAAAGCAGCCTCTTATCATCCTTGGATTGGAAGGAAAGTTTGGACAAGGTGGCCTGAAGACAACCACTTCTATGAAGCTGTTATAACTGACTACAATCCTGCAGAGGTGTGTTCATCGTACTATACTACAAAAAGCTGAGTAACACAAGGACCTCTTTTAATATTTCTATTTAAATATTTGGCAGGGACGGCATGCATTGGTCTATGATATGAATTCAGCAAATGAAACATGGGAGTGGGTCAATCTTAAAGAGGTAAAGTTCTTCCAGTATTCTTCAGTCCATGGTAATTACATACCATCTATTTTTAGCCCGGTTCTTTCTTTCCTTTTTTTTTTTCAAAGAAATATTTCCTCCTGACAACCATAGTCAGAGCTTTTTCTTTTCAGATATCTTACTTTCCCATGGTGATCATATGCCTCATACTTTGAATCTCACACCTTGAAATGGGTATGAATTATCTAATGAATTTGTTAAGATAAACATTATATTTCTATCTAAAATCTTGTTTTTTTTGTGGTTGAAGGGGTTGGCATATAGTCAATGTCCTTGCCTAGCTTGGGCCAGCATTTGCATTGGTGATTTCCTTTCTAAGTATCTGTAATTAATGCAAACAAATGAAACTTCAAGCATACATAGGATGATTATTTTTGAAATGACAATTGAGCTACATTTTCTCTCTTTTTTGCTTCTTCTCTTCGCTCTCTGAACAAAAATTAATTTTAATTTTTCAATTTTAATATGTTTTTATTCTTTTATTTTGTGTATATCAGTGTTGTTAAAACGTAGTTCAACTCGGTTGAAACATACTGAGTTTACGTTTTTTGACCAAAAAAAGGTGTTAAAACGGATGTAGAAACGTAAAATGAGCTGACTCGGTTGAAACGGCGAGTCAACTCGGTAAACTCGGTTGACTCAGTATTAAAAAAAAAATCGGATTTTGGGCCGGAGAAAGAGCATCCTAAGTTGTCCTTTTACTGTTTTGTCATATAAAATAAAATAATATGACTTTTTTTGTCTCTTTTGGTTTTAAAATCTATTATTAATAAAACATCTCTTATTAATTTTCACATACCATATTGTATTGGGTTTGGGTCTCTTTGTCGGTGGTATTGGTATCTGCCTGCTCTCTCTTTCGCAAGTCGCAAGGTTTTTCTTTCTCTCTCTGTCTTGGTTTGGTGTGTTTTGGTTATATGTTGGATATTTTATTTTTTTGGGTATGTAGTAAACTCTTACGTTTCGTTTACGTTTCAAGTTTTTACGTTTTTGCTCACCCCTACCGTTTCGGCGTAGACTCTATGTTTTAACAACATTGGTGTATATAAATTATTTTTTCGTATTTATTATGTACTTTTCCTTTATCTGTTCTTGCTTTCATATGGATTCATTGTCTAACTACCCGAACTAGTTTAGGGCCAAAAGTACTGTTGTTCTTTACAATTGGGCTACATCTTTACTCCAAAATACACAATTACATACTGAAGTTTTGGATAACTTGATATTATTGGGATCTTCACTAAGCATGATGCTGCAATTGTCAACAACATATCGTGATGCATTTTTTGCCCTAGCTTCCTGAAGCCTTTACACAGGGCTTTTTATGTCTGATTTGTGTCAAGGAAGTTTTATGACAGAATGTTCAACTAGTGCTTTGGTTAGTATACTAACCTGACCATATTGTAACTTTGCTAAATTCAGAGTCTGTTCATTTGTGAGATATTAGTAATATAACAAAATCCTTCTACTTTCATAGATCTCCCCTTTAGTGTTTCCATCTGTTATAATTTACCATATGAATAGCAAAGCCTTACAAATGGGCTTGTTCTTTGCATTTATGAGTTCTAGTTTTAATTCTAGTTACTCCCATCAGTTATTTACCCCCGTTTTCTGTTCTGAGTGCAAATAATGTATTCTGTCATTAAGGTTTTCCTATCTGTCTTCTTAATGTCTCTTCACTTTTCTATCCATTATACTTTATCAATCAGACTTTGACTAAGAGTTCATGTTGGAAATCCTAGTAATTATCTATTTGATATGGTAGATGTCACCAAAAGATATTCGTTGGGAGGGTGAAGATCCCGGAATACATCGTAAAGGTGGCGAGCCTGGTCCAGGTAGAGGGTGGTGCAGTTGCTAGTGCTGGAAGAGGTAGGGGAATGACTAAGGTTCAGCCTAAGAAAGATTTTACTTTGTTGCAAAATGAGAGCAGGAAGAAGCCTACAGGTGATATTGAGATACTCCACACAGATACCCTCATCAAGGAGGTATGACCATATCCAACAGAAATTACAGTTAGATTTGGATACTATTCTATGTGATTTGGCTACTTAATATTACCTAACGGAATGGAACCAAAGCAGGTTGAAAAGGTTTTTAGTGCCAGTCATCCTGATCCCATGGAAATGGAGAAAGCAAAGAAAATGCTAAAAGTGAGGATAAACCATTTTCTCTGAATTCCCAGCTTTATTTATCTATGATTTCGGCAAATACTGATGGGTCTCCCTTTGACATGCAGGAACATGAACAGGCCCTTGTCAACGCAATTGCCATGCTCGGAGATGCATCTGATGGTGAAAGTGGTAATAACTAAGTAACTAGAGATTTGTTCATGTAGAATTAATTGGAATTTCACCACATTCTGTTGTACCTTAATATTTGGACATTGCTAGTAATCCAGCAATAGCCGGGGGGCAATTTTTCTTATTAACTTTTTCCCCTATAGTAATCAAGTAAATGATGATGAAATTCAAGGCTGTGAGTAAATGCGCGTTCCTTTCCTATGTTTTTTTTTTTTTTTTTCTAGCAGATAACTTCCTTTGTGCCTTTTGAAAAACTCATGGGATGGAATGTCACCGCCATATGTTGTCTTATTGACTAACGTGATGTTTGGTTAAACCCATTAGTTCCAGAAATTAATGATAATTTAGTTCATTGATTATAAGACCTTTATCCATTCTGTTCCTTCAACTCTCTTGCTTTAAACCAGATGGAAAACATCCATTTTCAAAAGGGCAGTCAATGGATCAGGAAATAGGCTGGAAGAAACAACAGTATGATAACCTGGGTGGTGTTAAGAGTACTTGACGGTTTAAATGGTGATAAATTACCAAAAGAGACCAGTGCTCCATCTGAGTATCCACATGAAGTCTGCAATGACATTCAGTAGGCTTGTGTACCATTGTAATATGCTATGTTTTCTATTGTATTTTTGCGGATTTCTTCCTTTTATCTATTAAGTACTGTAGCGGTAGGAATGACCTCTATCTAGTGGAACATGAAATATGTAACTTGTAAATTATACTTGAAAAACATGAAATGCTTACTCTGTCAGTAACTGATTTCTATCATGAAGGTGACATAGAGGACACAAATGAACAGTCTAATCTGCAGATTCAACAAGTCAGATTATGTACACAAACTAATCCCAATAGAAGAGGCAATCCACACTCACCAAAATCAGTTATTTGTCTTTACAATGATGCAATAAATTTAACGATGAGATCCACCATCTGAGAATCATAATCAGGCCCCTCCATTTGGAAGTGGCCTATCCCATCAATTAGATGGGTTTCAACACGTCCAGCCGCAGAATTAAGCTTGTTTTTCAGCTGCTTTACACTGGTGAATCCATCTTGTGTTCCCATGATGAAGAGTTTTGGTTTTGGGGACTGTAAGATGGCTCTGTGGTGTCGTCCAAAAAGGATTGAGGCAGTCACGCCAAATGGATAACCTATGCTTACATAGCCAATGACTTGTTCGATCTGATCAACAGCAGACCCTGCTATAGGTGCACCTGTAATAAAAGAAATAACTCAAATTATGTGGATTAACACCATAGGTCTGATAGTCCATGGAAACTCCAGCCCACATTTTATATAATTTAATAACCTTTCATATAACATAGAAGCTAGCTAGCCTTAAACATGAAAGAGGTATCAAATCAAATAATTTCAGACATTTGATACTACAGAAACACCTTAAGATTTGTTCCTCCAAAGAGAGGGGATCATGTTCATTATAGACTGATAAAAGTAACTTGTTAAATCGGTCTATATCTAAAGCTGGAACAAATTCTTCTCAAGTCCTTCTTTCTATTATTTCATTCGGTTACACAAAGAAGTCTAAATCAGGTGCAGCTGTGATTTTCCTACAACAATCTTAGAACCCTCAAACAGCAAAAAACCTTCACATTCTGAAGGCATGCATATTAAAGCTCTCCAGACTACTTATTATTAGCAATGCAACTCTTAACTAAATACTCCAATTCAATTTCATGTAAGCCAGCCCGGAATAACTAAAATCTAATCAGGGAGACAGAAAACTCGATATTTATGATATAGCTATGAGCAAAGTCCTAGTAGGAGAAAATAACATAGAAGCTAGCTAGCCTTAAACATGAAAGAGGTATCAAATCAAATAATTTCAGACATTTGATACTACAGAAACACTGAGACCTTAACATTTGTTCCTCCAAAGAGAGGGGATCATGTTCATTATAGACTGATAAAAGAAACTTATGTTAAAAGAAAATGATTAATTTAACAGATCTGAGACATACACACATACATGGAACAAGTATTTAGGACATGCAATCAATCAATCAATCATAAAGTGAAAATGATAAATATACCTGCGGAAGAACCAACCAACAAAACCCTATGAAGAGAGAGACTTTGAGAGACCCATTTGCAGACAGCAACGACATCCTTAACTTCAGCAAAGCCAGTGAGAGAAGGCCTCCCAGAGGACCTGCCAACGCCTCTCATGTCAAAAGTGACAGCTGTGTAACCATTTAGAGCCAACCCAGAAGCAATACCTTTAAGGAGACCCTGTGAACCACCCAGAATGGAGTATGGGTGAACCAGAACGATCGCCAAGTTGTCATCTTTAACATCACCTCCTGGCTTGAAGACCCTTGTACGGAGCTTCACTCCATCATTGGTTTCGACCGTAAAGGACTCGAGTGTGAAGTTTGACATGGTGGCCACAACCCACAACCCAACAACCAACCCCACCCCAAGAAGGAAAAGCAAATAACTTGATATTGATCGATCTTGATTGAATGTTGCTGATGATGTGAGAGCGAGCGAGTTCAGTTGGGGTTTTGGGAAATCAATAAAATAATGCGTGTACGGAACAATGGATTGGGTCAGTTCTCAGTCACTCATTCATTGGGCTGAGAATCAGTTGGAAAAATTTATGCCCACAACACCAATATTGTGATTGTTTCATTCATACGCTATCTTTCTTTTTTTCTTTGGCCTGGTTTCCTTTGATTTACGAGATAAAATGATGGGGTTTGTTTTTCTCAGAGAAAACAAATTCTTCTTACACACACCATAAAAAGGTGTGCCACTTCATTTTTTTTTTGTTTCTTTTAAATAGGTGGGTCCCACACTTGATGTATCTATGACATGAGATTTGATTTCTCCCACAACACAAGATTTACTTTTCCCTAAAATGATTGGGAAATTATACTTTGAAATTTATCTCTTACATTATATTCACATAAAAAAAGATGCCTTTTTTTAAAATAAATAAATAAATAAATTGGTGGATGACACTTTGTTTATCTCATAATATAAATTAATTTTTCTAAGTAGGTCCATAAATGATTCTAAAAATGGTTTCCTTTCTTTCTTAATTAAAAAATAGAAAATGTGGTTAGAGAATATCTATGATGCACTAACTATATCTCTAATAATCACAGATTAGATATGCATTGCTCTATGGAAGCACCGCAACTGCAATGTTATGGAAGGTTGTAAAGCTAAGCTTAGTCGCTACTTCCTTAATAGTTTATTTTCATCAGGGGGAACGAATTATTATACCTATTTCTGAAGGATGGAGTCCCGAAGGTTTATTACTGTATTCTTTTTTCCTTTCCTAAGTTTTTTCCCAAAGGGTTTTTCTTGGCTGAAGGTTTTTAATAAGGCAGTTTGTGTAATGCTTTGGTAGCACATGTCATGTACTTTTTTTCCTTTACTGGTTTTTTTTTTTCTTTTCATTGGATTTTCTAGCAAGGTTTTTAACTAGACATGAATATTATTGCAATGATGTCCATGTAAAAGTGTTATAAATGGACATTATTAAAATTGTAGTTGTTACTCCACTTTATTAGCTCCAACAGTAGATACATGGCGTAATTGAGGGGGAGTTCTATGCACTATACTCTTTTTTCCCTTCCCAAATTTTTTTTCCTCTTGGTTTTTTTTTTTTTGTGGAAAACATTTTAATGAGGCAATCTAAATTAGTGTATAACAAAAGATTATACATTGATTACGAATATTGTATTCTTTTTCCTTCGCTAAGGTTTTATCCCACAAAATTTTTCTTAGCAAAGTTTTTTTTTTGGTGAAATTCTTAGCAAAGTTTTAATGAGCATATTCATAGTACATCGTCATGGATGGGAGAGTGTTACAAAATGGATGACTTTTTATATTCTGAAATGGTAATTCAAATTCTGAAAACCGTTGACATTTATCCCCCATTTATAATTGTAATTGTTGGCATTTATCTCGCAATTTATGATGGTTTAATTCTAGTTTAATTACCCTTCGTTGTTGTAGCTCTATATAAATGAGTATTATCATGCTAATGGATGTGACATGTTTATGAGTGCACTCTGTTATTTTCCCTTCAATTACTCCCTAACTTTCTAATTTTTCTTGCTTTCTCTCATACGAATTTCCTTCTCTTGAGACCCTTGTTATCTATAACAAAAATAACCTTTTTAAAAAAAAAATCAAAAACCAAATCTTAAAATTCAATTTTGATTAAAAACAAAACTTTTAAACCTTCTTTCCTTAGTTTTTTTTTTTTAAGATTCTAACTCAAGGCATGATCAGGATCCACCTCATCCAACCATTACATGAAATTTAAGATTTTATCTTGCAACTTCGACCTTCATGATTTCATGACAATTGTGTTACATCCTCTTCATCATAGTTCATCACAAATTAAGTCCAACAACAACTTCTCAAAAATTAAACAAACTATTAGATAATTTGGCTTCACTTGTTTGTTATCATCAAAACTTAACAAGGTGTGAGACCCAACAAGGTTTTCAATTTAATTTTAATTTCACTTTTGTTAAGTTTAAATGTTTAATCATGTTTTGTTTTTTGTGTGAATTGGAAATGATGCACTGCAACTTAGAGATTTTGCATTTGGTTGCTGCTTAAAAAATGGTGTCATTTTATTTTAATTTAATTTTTAAAAAATCTCATAACCCGATCGGGTTAACAAAAATCGATCAGGTCACCAGTTGTGACAAAAATCAGCCGAGTCAAACTAATTCTCACTGAGTCTGTTGCATGCCGATCCGTTAGCTAACTTAAACCAGTTAAGTCACCAATTTATCGGTCTTCAAATTAACCTGACCGCATAAGTGTAAATAGGCTAGGCTTTGATTTAAATAGCATAGGCCTATGTAAAATACCTTAGGCCTGACTTGGCGTGTTAGCATTATATAGGCCTAATTATAAATCTGGTCTAACCTATACTTAAAAAATAAAAGTGTTGGCCTAGTTCTTTTAATCTGTTTAAGCCTATTAAACATTCAATAATTAAAATAATAATATTTTATTATTAAAAATTATTAAAATAATAATTTTATTTATTTTAATTAAAATAAATGATATAATATAAGCCGTAAGCTAATAGGATCAACATGTAAAAAAAAAAAAAACCTACAATCTATTTTTTAAGAGTAAACATCCTTTTTGGTCCCTAGCAATATCTATTTTTTAAATAGATTTCCCTAAAATTATTTAGTCCTTCTGTCAATTGTAATAAGTACATCCTTTTTCATCATTTTAGGGACTAATTTGGTCCTTTTTTATTGCCAGGGACTAAAAAGGATTTCGTGGATATTTTCAGGGACCAAAAAGGGTGTTTATTCATTTTTTAAATAGATTTTTTTAAAAAATCTAGGCCTGCCCTATTGACTATATGTAATCGGCCAAACCTGACCTACTATAGGCTAGGTTGTAGGCTGGCTTAACTTATTTACACTCTTGCCTGACCGGGTCGAGATGAGTTTAATAACACTTGTTCACTGTACAAAATTTATGGTTCTTTTTGAAAGGTTATAGTTGTTAAAGTTATAAAATACATTTTCATTAAAAAAAAATTGTGGGGTTCAAATTTTGTAATTCACTATATTTCTTTTATTTAATTTTTTTTAATGACCCAGCTCAATGATAAATTCTATCTTAAACCTTAAACTCAATGATAGAGTAAATATTCTTTTGAGCCCTTAACAAAAAATATGAAACCTATTTTAATTCCTTACCAAAAATAAAAGTTGACTTATGATCTCTCTGAGATTCCAGTTCTTTGAAATTGTGATCTCTCAGAAATTCAAAGAATACCCACATTAGTCCCTAAAAATGAAGTAATATAGATTTATTTTGTAAGGAATTAAAATAGAATCCATATTTTTTTTAACGACCCAAAATAATATTTAATCTAGTTGATATTTCGAATTTTGCATCAACGAAACACTACAAAGAGAATTTTCTAATTTATATGCTTAAGTTAAGAAGCATATAAAACAATGTTATTTTGTTACCAACAAAAAAAACAATGTTATTTACACGTCATCCTTATGAAAAATAAGATGAGTTTACATCATCTTTATTTCCTTTCTAACAATGAAAAAAGAGAAAGTGTCTTTTTTAATATATTCTTTCGTTATTTCTTTTTTTCCAACACAATTGGTTGTAACAAAAAGTATTAAAAACAAAAGTAATGTTTTGGAAGATTATTTCTCAGGCATAGATATAACGATAGTCGATAGGCTTCACGAAACAAAAATCCTTATAAATTTCATTTGATAAAGTTTTATGAGAATAAATTTTACAATCTACAAATTCGATTTCTGCTTTTTAGAACGTATTTAGAGTTACTTTTGTTTACTGTAATATATTTTTTTGGTGAAATGTTTACTGTAATATTACACAGTACATAGGATACATTTATGTGGGCTTGTTTGATAGTTAGAGAGGATGAAAACATGATAGTTAATAATATCGAGAGGAATAATATTCTTATTATCAAATTTTTTTACTACTAACTTACTACCTATTTAATCATCATTGAATCAAAGAGAGAGAATGCTAAAAAGTTTTTGAAAAAGATAATATGTTGATCCAATGGTGATTATTAGATAGGGAGTGAGTTGGTAATAGAAGATTTTGGTAGTAAGAATATTCCTTTTCAATAATATTTTTTTTTTTGTGAAAATAATATTATACTTTTATTAATGAGAGAATAAAATATGATAAATATATTTTATTGGCTTATTTTATTCTCTTGTCCTACCCACAACAGAGAACATATTTAGTGTTCGTGAAGCACATAACATTCAGCTGGCGTAGAAGTGAGAAAGAGATAAAAAAAAGTTGATAAGAAAGGAAAGAGAAAAATTAATTTTTTTTTAAGTCAAATGTCAATTTTTTATTTTATTTTTTTTGGGTAATAAATGTCAAAATTTTAATGTGCACTATAATTTTTTTTTCCATGATGATAAATGTCATATCCCTCTTATTCTATACGCAATCCTCCACTCTTCTCTTATAAATTTCATTCTAAACATCAAGTCATACCTCCGATCAACTACCACCACCACCATATGTTACCTACCATTACCACCTGATGTGCCTCTGGCAAGTGTAATTTTCTGTATTAATATTGATAAGAATTGATTCATAAAAGAGCAACTTATATTTATAATTGCTAATTATAATGATTCTTTATTTTCAATTATATTTTTCACCTATTGGTTGTATTTATACAGGTAAAAGGAGTGAAAACTACAAATTATAAAAGAATGTTGATGCAAGTCCATAATTACAGAAGCATGACGCGGACCAGCACCACACTGGCGCAAATCCGCGCCAGTTTACGAACTCTACACGGAGACCTACAAGTGGCGCCAACTGGCGCCACAATGAAGCAAGACAGCGCCACTTTTTTTGGATAAATAAAAAGTGGCGCCACTTAGCACCAAATCCATGCTAAGTGGCTCCAAAGTCCAAGTAACTCCACGGCATGTTGCGCCACTTTGTTAAAAAGGTGGCGCCAAGTGGCGTCACTTTACGTAGAAGATGTTCCGACTTTTTGCAATCAGTCAGTGACGCGGCGCAAACTTGCGCCAAATCGGCGCTAACTGGCGCCGGTTTGCGGATGGATGTACCGTGTTTCTGAGGGACATTTTTGGAAGAAAAATATATTATAAAATAGCCCTTTTTATATAATTAGGGCAGACCGATAGACACACACATTTCGGAGGCAGATCTGGATCTTGGGAGGAGAGGAGTTCTTCGCGTTCTTCGTTTTTCATCTCTTTTCTAGTATTTCTTTATCTTCTATTTAATTTTATTTTGAATTTTAGATCAGCGGTCATGATGTTGATCGGCTAGATCATTTTTATTGTAGTCAGGGTCACGATCCATATGTGAACCCTTGATACGAAGGACTGATTTGTGGTTTTTGATTTATATAATTATCTTTATCTTTACTCTGTGCGAATTTTATATTCCCTTTGTTAGAGTTGATCGTTCTGATAGTTGGGGATATTCTGAGGATCAAAACCCTAGATAGGAATATTGGGGTTTTGATCTTGAAAGGGGGTAAGATAACAATCTGTATGCGTGCTAGGAATAGACATGTATACGATTGCACATGCTTAAATTATCGCGCCCATTGCTTGATCCCATAAGAAACATTACAAGGAATTGGGATTTCTCATGGGATTAAAGGGTTAACCCTGCAAGGAATTGAGGGTTAACTATTAAATCTTTTAGATGATAATTTATTTAATTAATTATATAAATAATTATTGTAAATCAATCCGAAGTAAAAAGCGGGGATTATTTGGTAAATAAACGCTACAATGATTTTATCAAAATCTTTACAAAACAATTTTCAATCTTATTGTTTTATTTATTAACACAAAAGTACAAGTTCTTTTATTTTCAGATTACAATTTTACTCAAATTAACAATATTTGTAAAAACCCTTTTTGAAATCGTCCATTCTTAAAGGAAAAGTTTAATTGATATTAGATCCTAGTCCCTGTGGAGACGAACTTTTCTTCTCACTTTATTACTTGTGCGATCGATATACTTGCCGGGAAGCATCAATTTTTTGGCGCCATTGCCGGGGATTGGTGTTTCTGATATCATATAATCTTGATCTTTGGGATTGGATTTGTGAATATTTGTGAATATTTTTATTTTATTTATTTATTTTTATTTTTATTTGAACAGTGCTACTGATATCTTTTCTGAGTTGTGCGCGAGGTACAATCCCAGAATTTCCACTGAATTTGGAAATCACTAAAGCAGAAAAGAGGAACATAAAACTTGCTCGGAAGAAGCTTGCATTCAACGAGTTGAGAATTCTGTTCGAAGAAGCACAAACAATGGCTGGAAACAATGATGAAGTGGACAATCCACTCATGGATACGATTCTTATTCCAGCATTCAACAGACCAAATTCAAGCATTGTTCAACCAGAAGTGGGGAACAACCATTGGGAGCTTAAGTCTGTCAATATTCAGTTGGTAGAGCGTGCTCAGTTTGGTGGAGAGGCTGATGAGGACCCTCACAGGTTCATTGACATATTTTTGATGATCTGTGACTACACTAAACACCCCCAGGTGTCCAATGATGCAGTCAAGCTGAGACTATTTCCCTTTGCTCTAAAAGGGAAGGCTTTGAATTGGTTGGAAAGGCAACCAGCAAGAAGTATTCCATCATGGGAGAGTCTCTCAAATAAATTCTTTGCTGAGTTCTTTTCCATGGAGAGATTTAACTAGATGGTGAATGATATCACCAATTTCACCCAGGCTGAGGGTGAGACTATGTGTGCAGCCTGGAACCGGTTCAAGGATCTAATGAGGAGATGTCCTCATATTACCCCATGACCAATGGTGATCAGGTCCGAATTTTTTTTAATGGGTGTAAACCTGAAGTTCGGATGGTGCTGAATGGTGCAGCAGGTGGTAGCATCAAATCCTTGAGAGAAAATGAGACTCTTGAGTTAATAGAAAGAATGGCTGCCAATGAAAATGAAGGTTTGACAGCCAAGCCTAAGAGAGTGATTCTACACCTGGATAACAATGATGCGATTCTGGCTGAAAATAAATTGCTAGCACAACAGCTAGCAAATTTGACCTCAAAGCTGGACAAGATGCAACTTTCCACTATGCAAGTTGCATCTGTGGTTTGTGAATACTGTAAGGGTGAGCATGAATCCAATGAATTCTCATCTTTGTTATCTTCTTATTCTCCTCAACAAGTGCAAGTGAATGGAGTATGGTACGAGCAAAGATCTCCACCAAGAAACATTCCTAGGAATCAGAATTTCCCTTCTGGAAATAACAATTTTCAGAGGAGAACTCAAGGCATAGGACTGGATTACAATTCCAACAACTACTTGCAGCCTCCACCAGTCCAAGCTAAGGAACCTTCTGATTTGGAGAGGTTAGTTGGACAAATGGCTCAACATTCCAATGCCTTCATGGAAGAGACTAGGCCCCCTACAAAGAACATGAGTGCTTCTATCAGGAATTTGGAGAATCAAGTTGGCCAGTTGGCTAAGCAAGTTGCTTATAAAAATCCAGGCACTTCCTCTAGTAACACATTTAAAAATTCCAAAGAGGATTGTATGTTTATCACAACTAGAAGTGGTAAGGTGGTAGGAGCTCCAGAAAAGCTTAAGCGGTGGAGGAGCCAGAAAAAAGAAGAGGAGATTCCTTCTAATGTCCAGACACGTCTTCAGAAAGGAGAAGAAAAAGAGCCTCCTATTGTTGCTGAAAAGAAGAAGTTTGAGTTGAATCCTGAATATGTGCGAGCCATGACACCTTATCGTGACAGATTCAAGAAGGATGCTCAAAAGCAACAATATGGCAGATTTCTTGATATTTTCAAGAAATTACATATAAATATTTCTTTTGCTGAAGCCTTGACTGACATGCCCAATTATGCCAAATTTATGAAGGACCTCTTGTCAAGGAAACACAAGTTGCAGGAATGTCAAACGGTGACACTCACTGAAGAGTGTAGTGCTATAATTACACCACCCACCGCCATCATGATCATCACCCATCCACCAGCCACCTTTGCCACATCCACAATAATTTCCCCTGGTCATCAGCGGCCACCACCATCCGTTACCACTTCCCCACTAGCCACCTCTCTAATGTGATTAGTCAATAATATTAACAATTCATTTAAATATTTTTTTTAAAATGTTATTTGGAGATGATCTAGAATTTGTGAAATCCGCCATACTGGTCCAAAACAACTTGCAATATCGACGTACTCAAATCTTAAAAACTTTAATATATTGTCAATTGAATTATAAATTCATTGGCTGCTATCAAATCAAAATGCTATCCTCATATTATTTATTATTCGACTATCAAGTATGGTTAGTTTTCCACATATATAATATGAGATAGGATTAGTTTACATTTTTTTTTTTTTGTAAATTACACTAAGTACGATCGGTCGTACACTGCATAGTTAAAGTATGACCAGTCGTACTTATTGTAATTTGTAAGAGTTTGTAAATAAAAAATTTGTAAATATAACCTGCCCCATATAATATATAGCTATAAAATCTAAAAAATTGACTATCGAACAACCAAATCTCGACTCTGAAGTATATTTCATTGGATGGATAGACCATATTGGCCTTCACGTCGCCTGCTCAACCATTGATTTTGCTAACATCATGATAAAATTGTGTTTTTATTGTTGAGAAATATTTTTTTTATCATTATTTAAAAAATTTAAAAAGTCAATTTTTTAAATTATTTTAATATTTATTCTCATACAGAGGTTATGTTTACAATATCTTACAACTAATGATTGTGTTTTTATTGTTGAGAAATATTTATTTTAACCGTTGATCTTCGTAAATCTGATGATTATAATTTATTGAGAATTAATAATTAATTAATAAATGTAACCCAATAAATTATAAACGTCAGATTAGCGGAAATCAACGATTAAGATTTGGTTGTAAGAAGTTATATATAAACGAAAAGAAGTTGTAAATATAATCTTCCTCGTATTCTCATTCATAAAATAATGCTTTTTACTTTTTCATTCGTGCAACTTTGTTAGTTTTTAATTTTCAATTTATTTTACAAAGGAGTGGCAAAGGCTCTAATACAAAGTCCATTCTATAAAAGAAAGACACATGCAGGCTAAATCATCTACTAATTAAACACGTCAACCCTAAGTATAGAAGAATGGGATTAAAACCAGCTACTATATATTATTCCCTTCTGTATGGCCATGAATGATGTGCACATGCACGCCTCCAATTCTTATCATGTATTAAAAATATCTTTAATCATTTGACCAATATTATTGGCACAAGCATAGATTCTAGACACCTATGATGCACGAACACGGTACACGGGACACGACACGACACACCGACACGTTAATGCTAAAAAATGTCATACTTGGACACGTTGGGACACGTTTTGATATTAAATAAATTTTTTAATATATATAATATAATTTATATTTAATATATATAAGAGTTCATAATAAGTCATATAACCAATCAAATATTTAAATTTCATAACATAAATATAAATATAAGTAATTTTTCATACTTTGTTAATTTTTTATGTCAAATTTCATAACAGAAAAAATCAATTTATAAATTATTTCTTTTATATTTACTTAACAAAATAAGATCAAGATTGTTTATAAAAAAAAAAATAAGATTTAAAAAAAAAACTTGTCCGAGCGTTGACCACGTGTGACTGCGTGTCAGAAAAATGTGTTGGAACGTGTCGGAGAGTTGACCGCGTGTCC
This sequence comes from Gastrolobium villosum, assembly GCA_032173675.1. Classification (NCBI taxonomy): domain Eukaryota; kingdom Viridiplantae; phylum Streptophyta; class Magnoliopsida; order Fabales; family Fabaceae; genus Gastrolobium; species Gastrolobium villosum. Next base: position 20,739 of record JAVKPL010013240.1, on the reverse strand, counting down.
CCAAATATTGACCACGTATCGGACGCGTGTCCGAGCGTATCGAAACGTGCGACACGTAAATTTTCAAAAAAAAATTACGTGTCGGTGATTTCCAACTAGACACCCCTAAATGGGAAACTCATCATTTTCGATCCAAATAGCAGAAGTCATCGAATTTCAAGCACGTTGAAGCCTCTTATATATAAATACTCCAGTTTAAAGCTTAGTAAAAAAAACATTCGTAGATCTAATATTACAAATAAAGCCAAAAGTCCAAGAACCAAAATCATCTTTGAAAACTGCTATTTCTATAAAGGCAAACCACCGTGATAATATATCGAAAAAAATTAGTTTAAACAGAGAAGAAATATGACGAGATAAGTGGTTTTGGCGTGTGATAAATGAACATATCGAAAAAGAGAATTATTTTATAAATGAGAATAAAATATAAAAAAATAAAAATTATAAAAATTAAATGTGTTAATAAAAATATTTAAGTACCTTGAAAACCTATATTTGCTGAAAAGTCACTGGCTCAAAGGATTCTCATACAAGATTGATAATTGCAATGCTCTCAATGCTAAGCTGTGGGGGCATTTTCAAAGATTTGGAGATGGCTTAGGAAGAAGGTTGAAAGAATTTAATAGTTGAAACTGATTCAATATCTGCAATCACCATTCTCTCTAAAAAGGGTGTTGCAGCCCATGAACCACATTTGGTGGCTCGGATACGGGCTTGATTTCAAAAAGATTGAAGAATTCAACTAGTCCATACATATAGAGAAGAAAATCATTGTGCTGATTGACTGGCAAACTATCAACCGGATAATCCTACTGTTCCTAATATGTCTATTTTATGTTATCCTCCTTTTCAGATTTAGTCTGTTTTTATTGTTGATTTAGCTTCTGTTTGTAGAGTTCGAACAATGTCTGTTTTGTAGTTTATCAGCTCGGTTTTCTCCTCAGCATACCAAAAACCCATCTCTATTTTAATAAAAACAATCTTATTTTTTACTTAGGAGAAAGATACATGGCCTAGAAGTCTAATTCTCAGATTGTGCCTGCACAAATTCGTGTAAACTGTAATTTTTGTTGTTAATTAAAAGGATAGAGAAAGAGTTTACCAAAAAAAAAAAAGGGTAGAGAAAGAGAAATTAAAGATTTTGTATCATAAAAGATAAGTATAAGAAGTGACATTTTCCACACCAAAAAAAGAAAAGAAAAAGAAGTGACATTTTTGTTTTGACAAAACTTGAAAAATAAAAATAAACACAAAGGTAAATAAAACCACCTCATATCAACAACAGCTTCAATTGTATAACATTTTTAAATTAAATTTCTTCCTCTTCTACTCAATAATGAGGTCGTGTTGTAAATTGCTTCATCATTTGCGTAATAAAATTGATATCAACAATAAACATTAATATGGTCCCCGAAGTCCCTAACCGTAATGGGTGCGGTCCCCTAAACAGTTTGATGAACTTATTTTTATAGAGAACAATGATTAGATGATACAAGATTTTAAGAGTGGCATAGGAACTCGAGATGACAAATTTGGGTATGATGAAGTTTTTCCTTGGTCTAGAGGCAAGACAAGGAGAGACGAGTATTTTTGTGTTGCAAGAGATATATGTAAAGAAGATTCTAAAGAAGTACAAGATGACAGATTGCAACTCGGTATCAGCACCAATGGAACTAGGTGCAAAACTCTCGAAGTTCGATGGAGGAGAACGAGTTGACGCGAGCAAATACCGGAGTTTGGTGGGAAGCCTTCGCTATCTCACATGCACAAGGCCAGACATTATAAGTTGGTTCATGGAGGAGCCAATTTATTCACATTGGAAGACGTTAAAGAGAATCCTACGGTATATCCAAGGAACTGTGTCACTCGTGTTATTCTATTCAAATGAGGAAGAAGATTACAAGTTGGTTGGGTACTTTGACACCGATTGGTGTGGAGACTTAGATGATCAGAAAAGCACATCGATGTGTTCTTTATGAGTGACACGACGTTTACTTGGCTTTAAAGAAGCAACCGATCGTGACGCTCTCAACATGTGAAGCTGAATATGTGGCGGCATCTTGGTGTGTATGTCATGCGATATGGCTTAGAAATTTGTTGGGCAAGTTGGAGCAACAACAACTCAGTGCGATTGTGATACGAGTTAATAATAAATCGGCAATTGAGTTGGAATAGAACCCGATGAATCATGAGAGAAGCAAGCACATCGACGTTTACTTTTACTTCATCCGAGATCATATGAAGGAAGGAAGTGTGGAATTAGTACACACGGCAAGTCGGGACCAAGTCGCGAATATCTTCACGAAATCGCTACTGACGGTACTTCTTGACAACTGCAAGAAATTGATCGGCGTGAAGGATGACATAAGCCTTTAACTTTACAGAAGAGTTTTGTTGAACAAACGTTGAATGTTAGTTTTATTTTTAGAGGGTTTAATTTTGCATTTTTTTAGGAGAATGAAAGGTCAAGAGTCAACATTTTTGTTTTGTTTAAATGTTCAGCTTTGTGTTTTTTAAGTTTATGAAGTTATGTGAGTTTATTGTGGTGTTAAGTGTCTTTATATATTTCTTGTGGAGTTACAAGTTTTATAATTTAAAACTATTGTTTGAATGTGAAGTAACTACTTCTTCAGCCTTAGAGAAAAATATCTCCTCTGTTTCCTACTCTTCTCCCAAGTGATTTGAAAATTGTGTAAGAGATTTGAAAATTGTGTTGGGGCGTACATGCTGTTTGATGTACGCCGTGGGAGGTGTTAAGAATAAAACGAGAAGGATTGTTATGGATGGCATTGAAACTCGACATTGTAGTGCTATTGGGGTTGCAATGTGTTGCCTGAGGAGGGTAGGGGCAACAACCAAAGTGCCACACTTTTTGCTAAAAATTACCTGAATGCCACGCTCTATAATTTTTTTTAAATGCCACATCACCTAACTCCTAACAACACCTGGCTAGTTAGGTGTGGACACATAGTAGAAGGTGCATTTCCACGTAAGCCACTGCGCAGTGCAGCGAAATTACGTGGCATAAAACGTGCTATGCAACTTAAAATGTTTTGTCAGCTGTTCTGACACGTGTAAAACGTACTATGCAGCATAACATGTTTATTCATCTTTTCTGACACGTGGAAAATGCGCTATGCCGCATAGCATGTTACGTGTGTGTCATAAAATAATTTAAATTAATATAAATTGAATTAAATCAAAATAATTAAGAAACAAAAATTACATTTACTTCATTAACACTCATAAATAAAATTATATTACTTAACGGTTCAAAAAAATAATATAACTTAAACTAAATTTAATTAAATTAATTAACACAACTAAAAATAATTAATTAATAGTTATAAAATAATTCAAATTAATATAGACTGAATTAAACTAAAATAATTAACAAACATAAATTAATTTAACTCATTAAAACTCCTTAATTAAATTAAATTACTTAACAGTTCAAAAAAATTAACATAACTTAAACTAAATTAAATAGAATTAATTAGCACTCCTAAAAATAATTAATTACAGTTAATTTAAGTTAATGTAGATTGAATTAAACTAAAATAGTTAATTTAAATTATTTTATAGCTATTAATTAATTATTTTAGAAGTGTTAATTAATATCATTTAAATTATGCTAATTTATTTTGAACCGTTAAGATATGTAATTTCATTCATTGGTAATGAATTAAATGATATTTATGTTTGTTAATTATTTTAGTTTAATTCAGTCTATATTAATTTAAATTATTTTATGATACACAAATAACATGCTAGGCTACCCGTTTGCCACATGTCAGAAAAGTTGACTAAATATACTATGTTGCATAGCAAATTTGATGTCACGTAATCTCGTAGTATTATGCAGTGGCCAGGCACCATGTTTGGGCTCGGCGCAGATCTTCTGGCTATCCAGGTGCAAGCCTTAGAGGATACAGTCGGAAAGGAGCTGCAAGCTTTTAAAGAAGCCACCTGCTCATCGAAAAAGAAAAGATAGCCCTGCAGAAAGAACTAGACCAAATAAAAAATGCTGAACCTCAGCCTCAGAAAAAGAAGATCGAGGAAGGGGAAGGATCTTCAAACTTGCTGAATACGGTGAAGGACCTGGTGGAAGCAGTGGAATCACTGAAGAAAAAGGTGGAAGAGAAAGAACAGGCCCATGAAGAGGATAGGAATGACTGGAAAGAGGAGATTGGGCTCCTAAGGGATGAGTTGATGAAAAACAGAGAAGAAGATATTCAACTCAGATTGTACTGCAGGGCTCGTGATCAAGTCTTTGCCAGTAATTGGGGAGAAAAATTCAAGGGGCAAACTCCATATCCACCATTCCCAAACATCTTCCCGCCAGAAGCAGTGATGACTGCTTCCTACAGTGGAGCAAATCAAGAAACCGAGGAGCAATAAGGGTCACTTCGGTGACCCCAGGTTTATTCGTTCTCTACTCATTTAACTTGATTAAATTTTCTTGGAACGAATGCCTGAATATTTGGAGTGGAATGTGTCTGACTTGCTCCTAGGAAAAAAAAAAAACCTCTGCGGTGTACCAGGGATACGCCACCCTGATTTACTTTTTTTTTTCAAAAAAATTCTTGCTTTTAGTTCTTGTTTAGTTTACCATCTTGAGCGTCCTGATCTACCCAATGATTCTTCTGTTCAGATTTTTGCTCCTTGAGATGCTGTGAAGAGTTTACAGTTTCAGACAAAGCAACATAGAGCATCAATCTGATTTGGAGCAACACCAAGCTCTGAAACACTACACAAGAATCGGACGCTCCAATAGTCAGTGAACTCATGAAGTTGCTGAAGGAAGGAATTTCAAGCTTCTCTACCATTGATCTTTGAAAAAAAAAGGTCAACTCCTCTGCTCCAAGAATTATGCCCAAAGGGCCCTAGTCATCAAAGTTAGGAGCAAGAGCCGCTTAAAGAGCACACTGTTGAAGGTCAACCGTATGTAAAGACAAGGGTAGTTGACTTCCAGTCAGAAGACCTAAGAAGAAAGAAATGAAGAGGGGAGCCAAGAAGCAAGAGAAGAAGCTAGAAGTTCATTCTTAAGGCAACACAATGAGAAAACTGACTAAAGAGTGGAAGAGGTCACACACTCACACTGAAGCTGGTGAAACCTCACAAGTCAGATGGATGCTCCAATGAAGCTATGGAAGAAGTTCTGTTTAACTCTCCATCGATAAATCTCAAGGAGCATTAACCTAACACAAGAAGAGTGAAAGTAGTAAGGGATTACTCGGGACGAGTAATGTTTAGTTTTGGGGTGTTGATGGTCCTCAAAAGTTGAGGTCCATTGGGTACATATTATTCCACCAACCCCAAGTTTTGATTACAAATCACTCTCTTTAACCTCCTTCTTACATGAGGAGCAATTGTTTTAAAAAACAGACCAAAGCAATACTTGAAACGGAAATTAGAGTAGGCTTGGAGCAAATTAACATTATCTTTTTCACATATGATTATTGGGTTAATTTGTTTTGATCAGGAAACCTAAGACCCAACAAGAGGAGATGCACATTTAGGAAAGAGAGAGGGATGCTGCGCAGAAGGGAGCATAAAGCCTGCTACAGTACAGAAAGCAAATAAAGGAAGCAATCAGGAGCCTCCACGTCAGCATCAGCAGAGAAGGTGGAGGTGTCTCCCTACTACAGTACAGAAGCAGGAAAATGAAGCAATCAAGAGCCGTCACATCAGCTATAGCAGAAATAGTGGGCATGTCTCCCTGATCCCATAATTCTTGCGCACAAAAAGAAACCAAAAGCAAGGGGGACCACTTCCATCAAGTGCTGCGCTGGAAAGGAGCAAAGTTGCTATTGGAGAGTATTCCTATGAAGAGCTGAGTTGGCAAGGAGCAGAGCTACCATTGGAGAGGATTTGAAGAAAGCACAGCCCTTGATGAAAGGAACAATGAGGATTAAATGAAGGGCTCTATAAAAGGAACATAGCAAAGGAGAACACTACGACCAATTCCCCCATTCTAGGATAGTTTTATTATTCCTTTTGTTTTTCTTTAGTAAAAATGCTCACTAGGAGCTAACTTTCTTTAAGTAGGAAGGGTTCCATAGAAGTAATCCCTTTTGTCTTAGGATAACTTTGTAAGGAACACATATTTTATAAATGAAATCTGAGTTGCTCTTTGGTTTAATATATTGATTCTGTGAAACCCCTTGGGCTGCAACCTCATCCCGGGACCACTCGGTCGATGAAACACTGACAGGGGCGTGTGGAACAGTATCAAGATCTTGGGTTATTTAGCCTGAAGAAAGGAGGGAGAAACACCCGGAATGAGGAGCACTTCCATGTGAATCCATGCTCTTTTGAGAAGGCATCATGGTTTCCTTGTGTGTAACTCTAAGACCTCTGGAGTAAGGTAGGAGCAAGGCCTTGCTCTCTTCTTACCCTAAGGCAAAGTAAAGGAAGGAGCAGATTCCACTTATAAAATATGCTACCAAGCAGGGTTAACCAAAGGGATGAAAATATGGAGCCCGTAAACACCTACTTAACTTTCTTAAAAATCAACCCCACATCAATCTTTTGTTGCAACTCTTCCCACAATATTTTACTTGTGTTCACATTATTGATTTTACTCTCATCTCACTGATTACTTTTGAACTACTTCAAATTGATGTCTTCATATTCGATGATCATACTAAGTTATCACCGCTCTCATCTAGGTTCAGAATGGTTAACATTGTTTAACTAGCTGACTAGAGATTGCTCCTTGTGAAGCTTGGTCGAGAATAGCTGCTCTTCCTTATTTTATTTTTACAAATTAAGTTTCCTTGAACGTTTCTTACTTCACAATTGCTCCCTGAGGACGATAAATCTGGGGCTATAACACCCTATATTGCTTGACACGTAAGCTTGCGTATAGTCGAAGAGGGTTGCTCTTAGTCAGAGTAAAATGCTCCTGTTGGCAAATTTGACTGTTGCTCTGTGCTCTTGCTCCTACAATATAAATTATTCCCGAGCAGCTCACGGTCCGACCAAGCAGCATCGCAGCGGAAAAATCAAAAACAAATAGGAGAGAGAGAAGAAGAACACAACCAGATTTTAACGTGGAAAACCTTCTCCAATGAAGAAGTAAAAACCACGGGACCTAGTCCAGATCAAAAATCCACTATGAAAATAATGGTTACAAGAATCAAATGCACCAATGTGGTGGTTAACTCAACCTCTCTAACAATGGTGATAATCAAACTACCCTAGAGATGTTTCTCTCAAACTCTCCCTAGAGATCTCTCAAATGCAAAGCATAAAGCTTTTGCTCAAACAATCAAACAATTTTCTCTCAAACAAAATCCTCTCATCTGACCTAGCCTCCACCCTTACTAATGAGTATGTATAGGAGGTGAAAATTAGGGTTTGGGATATTTTAGAAAAATCTCTCAAATGGGCTTAACATTGAAGGAGGGCCCAACAATATTTGGTAGGTATAAAGAGTTTACCTTGTTGGCGAAGAAAATTCGATCACTTCCGTAAACTTTATAGTTGTAAACCCATGAGTTGCAGACAAAGTGCATGCTTCCTTGATTTGGAATGTCTTCGAGTGTCAAACTCACAAGGAAGAATTCAAGCTTCATATGATTTTTTATATAAAATGCTCCAGGAATTCCCATGTTAGTACTGTCCCATTCAAAATGAATATTAAATGCTGATTGGCCTGCTCTCAACGTTGGAAACGAGGTAATAATACCTTCCAAAAAGGTTGCTTTTCCAACTTTCCCCCGGTTCCATTTGCTACATTTATTATACAAATAAATTCAAAATCAGTTTTCAATAGCAAAACTGTTAAATAGTGATTTTTACATTTCCTTTCCAAATGCTGCACGAACTACTAGTAAAAAAATTATCTACTTTAAAATAGTAATATTCTTATGAGAAAATCAAATATGATCACATTAGCCATTTTTTTTTTGGTAAAAATCACATTAGCCATTTGAATATAACTAGTACTTGACTAGCTAGTGAATAAAAAACATTATGACAATGGCATGCAAAGGTGACAAGCCGAAACGACTTGACTAGGTAGAGAAACACTTGCATTCATGACTTAGATACACGTGCAACTAATTTTAGACACAACAAAGTTGATGAAATAAAACTCCTCATCTGATAGCAAGTTTTGACTTATGCAAATGAATTTTAGACACAACACAGTTTATGCATGCATCTAGAAATGTTTTAACATACAAATTTAAGTTTTAGAAACTAAGAATGAAGTAAGAGAAAGAACTAACATTCAGCCTTGGTAGCACTAATCAACTGGAGGGACACAGATCGACCCATGAATGAAGTAAGACCATCCACCGTCGAGCGAAGTACGTCGGCTCCAGCACGAGCAAGTCCCCTCACACCACCACTTGTTAAGCTGTTGAAGTCAAGCACATTCTTCCGCATCAACACCACCGTCCCCTTCACCTTACTGCCTCTCTTGAATTTCCCTTTCAGCTTTGGATACATGGTTGCTCTTTAATTATGCTATAGCAACAACAATTTGGAAAATGTGGTATAAGCTTGAGGGTTTAGAGGACGCCATGTCAGGTATTTATAGGAAGAAATGAGCCAATTACGTATTTACACCTCAAGGCTTAATTTTCTTAACTATTTTCGTGGTCAAGTCCTTCCAAAACAGTCCGAACAGACATCCAGTACCACACGGTGTATGCACTGACAAAAAAGAGCAAAAGAAAACTGTTAAAATGATGGTTTGAATTGATATACCGATTATAGGAGAATCTTAGGGTAGTTGTTTAGTTTGTAGTTATTTCGTTAGTTAGTTTTTATACTATTACTGGACAAACAGCAAATTTAAGGCTGTTATTTGTGTGTGTATATGACCTCAATTGAGGAAAAGTAATCAATGCAATGCAGACTTTCTTTATTCCAGAATTATAGTCTTCACAAAAACAATAATAACGACTTCATAAATACTATCATGTAACAAGAATCGCGGCGCTTCCTTGTTTTCCGTAAAAGAATATTGAAAGAACGATGACCAATCAGAACTCGTTACCAGAATTTCTGACAAACCCATCCGATATAGAAGAATTTTGGTGATCCTAAACCACTATTGATTCAATGGTCCAAACCAATCAGTATGAGATAATTATTGAAGAGAGAGAATAATAAAATAAAATATAAATTTTTGTACAAATATCACTCATTAAATGGAAGGACCACTAAATATTTTTTCCGAAAGCTTTTCTCTCTCTCTGTAATGATGAATAACGAAGTGTGCACTCACCTGGCAAAAGAAAATATGACAGTTACATACCTAACTGCTCCACCTGACAACTGACAATTACAGTTTCAGCTTTTCCAGAGAACAATATCCGCTGCTATACAGCAACCGAGGCATGACAGTGACATACACGTGTACAGACTATGGTAAACTTGAGTTTAGATGCAGTCGTGTAAACTTGAGTTTCTTTAATCCCTAGTAAATTAATAGGTAAATTTTATATGGTTGACGTTAAAGTATTTCTTTTTTCTTTTTCTTTTCCTTTTTCTTTTTCATTTGGTAAATGTAGTTAAAGTACCTTTTTTTTATAAACAGTTAAAGTACTTCTTTATTCTGTATCTGTGATTGATTTTCCTGTGTCTCTAAGATTTCTACATCTGCAGTATGATATATTAAGAGTGAATTTATATTAATTTCATTCCAAAACTTATATATATATATATATATCAAAAAACAAAGAATATAATTTTTTTATCTATGCTAGCTTCTACCCTTCAATTTTCAGCATCTAACAAAATATTGTTAATGACGATTCCTTGTGTAATAACCTTTTCTAGTTTTGCCTTGGCAGGCATCACTATAACAAAATGTATTTTTTGTTACGATAATATCGTCATTAAAAGTTTAAGAAATCGTCAATTTGTCAAGGTATTTTTAATTAATTATAATAAAGAGCATTTAAACTATTATAATTTATTACGAACTTTTCTGACGCCAAGGTATTTTTAATTAATTATAATAAAGAGCATTTAAACTATTTTTTGAATTGTATATTTTTTGCTTTGTAAATAGAAGTGTGGTGAATTGTAAACTTGAAATATCAATTTAGCTGTTTAGTGGTTAATTGGCTTGCACGTGCTTCAAGACTAAAGATTGGCGTGGTTGTAGCATTGATGTTAACTTGCTTCCTTTGTAGAGAAAATTGTCGTGAAGCCCACGGCTTGAAGAAAAGTTCCATTTTGCATTGTTTTATTTCCAGGCTGGTAACTTTCACGGTTGTGCTTGATTTCACGTTGATGATTTCAAAATTTGCTTGAGAAAAAGGTGGGTCCCACTTGAAATGCAATTTTTGCTTTGAATTAGTCAAATTGGTCTTGCATGACAGTACGAACGGCAAAAAGTCTATTCACTTTGCTAGAATGAAATACTCTGATAGGACCACTTGTCATTTCTACATTCAAAGAATATATATATATATATGGCAAAATGATTTGTAATGTGACTGGATATAAGCTGCATTCACATAAAAATTACGTCGTTTTGGTGGAGAAAATGAAGTTTGCGTTTAAAATTAATTATAGAAAATAAAAATATATTTATTTCCACTTTGTATGGTTATGATTCTCCATATTCTGTTTTATATTTATTTTCATAATTGTTCCCCATTTTAATGCTTTCACATTATAAAACGACGTAGTTTTATATGACTGCACCAATCCTTAGGTGCAGTCACTTTACATCCGCTAAACCCTATATATATATATATATATATATATATATATATATATATATATGTGTGTGTGTGTGTGTGTGTGTGTACTCAAGGTGGTACATAAATCCTCTCCCATCAGGGTAAGTATATTGATATAGCGGCAAAAAATGTCTATTCACTTTGCTAGTGCTCAAAGGGGAATACTCTCAGGCTGAGTAGGACCACTTGTCATTTCTACATTCAAAGAATATATATATATATATATATATATATATATATATATATATATATATATATATATATATAGGGTTTAATGAGTGTACAGTGACTGCATGTAAAAATTGGTCCAGTACACTATGTTCACCTGCGAGAACACAGTTATAGTAGAATTATAACTATGTTCTTCCGGGAGAATACCATTGTAATATTTTTGCACTATGTTCTCGCGGGAGAACATAGTGCACTGGACCGTCCAGTCACTTTATTTTCATTTTTTCCATATATATATATATATATATGGGTTTATCATCTATCATTTAACATGACCACAAAAAATTTCCTACACACACAACATTTTGTGGGGCCCGCAGCAAAAAAAAAAACTCCGGCACGCAAAACAAATCTCTATAACAGAACACAATCACTTTTTCCTACAACATAACTCTTATAAAACCCATATTTTATAACAACAATGTATTGTCTTTCTTTCAATGACATTACATATTCCTTAACTTTTATCTCAGTGGCAATGTATCATTACAAACTTTGAAATTACTTAAATTTGCCTTTAATTTTTTTTTTGGGTGAAAATTTGCCTTTAAATTTTAATTAATATATTATGAGTTTTTTCTTTTCACTGTTTTTCATTAAGTCATGTAACATCACCGTCTCGAGCCGATTCAATTAACATGCATATGATACAAACAGAAACAACGGAAGACTAAACTTACGAAAATATGAGCTAACTTTTTCTTTTTCTAGTTTAGTTCTTATTCGGCAAAGATGAAAATCGGACAAAGTAACCTCTGTAAATCGGACAATTGGGGATTTTCCAATCCCACTCCCAAGAGTTTCTGATAGACAGTTTATACAGCATATAAATTCAGAAGTACTAGACATCCAAATATAATCATATGCCCATCCATGGGCGCATGCATAACTTGGCTCCGTGCCAATATATCTAATCAGCATGCAATCCAACACGTAAACATAACTGAATACTACATAGTCATATCAACATGTCTGAATACATAAATGTACATGCATCAAACTGACAGACATGTACAAAACATATACAGGCCATATACAAAATAAAGGATCAAACATCATGATCCATAAAATACTGAAATACTAAATAACATCACTATACTCCAAAATAACAATAGCTCACCGCTACTCAAATATGTCGAAACGCCTTAACCGCGGGTCGCGTCCCTGCCTAGTGAGGGCTCACCGGGGATCTGAGAACCTCAAATGATGTCCCCAAAGAGGGGTGAGATAACAAATCTCAATAAGCTCCAGGTTTAAAGAGAATTCTCCATACCCCTGGGCTCACTACTGCATGAAGTCAGATACAGAGTATACAAGTGCAACATATAACAGATATCATAACAGAACAAAACATATATCCATATCATATCAGAGGCGTGCGCCGTCATTCCCAAGGGAGGATCCCAAGCGAAAATTAACGCACGTGTTCCCAAGGGAGGACCCCAAGCGAAACCAGAACATATCAGAGGTGTACATCGTCAATCTCAGGGAAACCCCAAGAAGACATCAGTGTACTATACAATTAATACAGAAATCATATCAGAACAAGTCACATCATGTTATCAAATAGCTCTATATGAATTCACCAATACAAAGCATCATAACAATTATACAATCCAACTATAGTTCACTAACTATAGTGGAGCACTTAAGCAGGAAAAGACTCCTTAAACATAGAGCTTACCTCTTGAAGCTTTACCAATCCACTTACTTGTGGCACAAGTTACTTATATAGCTTCAATAAGATTCCAATCCTTTCACCTAGAGAAGAATCCACAACAAAATCAATAAAATGATCATATGCCATGATTCTTACATAAGGCACACATTTCATCGCTTATTTTTGTTTCTTTATATTTTTGCAAACCTTATGTCAATGCACAAGTCAAGACCATACTTCTATAAATCCTCTTATTAGACGTTTATTACAATTTTTATTGCTCCCTAGCCCCAAAGACCTTAAATGGCCGAAACCAAACTAGGAAGGCTAGGAATTTCATTGAGTTAATTTAACAAAACCAATAGTTCCTAGAACCTCACGTGTTTCCTAAGTTCCATATAGCAATTTTAAACACATCCTTTGGTCTATCCTTTCTTTCAAGGCCGTGGAATGCATATAAGGAGACCAAGGTATTTTTCATCATTTTTCCAAACTATCTCACTTTTCAACTCATCAATTTCATGCATTGGAGACTCCGCATTTTATCAAAGTACAATGTAACTTAATTTATCCTTAAATCACCCTAAGGGCCAAAATCCATAAGAGAATCTCCAAGGGTTCCTTTCTTTTTCAATTTATTCTCTTTACTTAATTTTTGCAACTTATACATACCTACCACCTTCACAATCCATGTAACTAAATTTTTTTGCACAATGAACCCTATTTAACCCTTCATGGCCGAAACATTAGGAGCACAACACCATGGGATTTTTTTCCAATTTCACACATATACAAATGCTTATTTTACATTCCTACATCACTACATGGCTGAATTCTAGGAGGGAGGTGCAAGGAAATTTTTCGACATTCAAACTCATAATCATGCTTATTTAACACTATAACTTCATTAACAACACAAATCCATACTAAATTTCAATATTCTAACTCAATAGTATTCCATAACATATGCTCATAATATTCAAGACTTAAATCCTTAAATCATGACATTTAAACCATTGAAATAATGATCTCTTACCTCAAATCACTTATAGAAGGCTTGGAGAACAAAACCCAAGCTTGGTTCCACCAAAGAAATTCACTTCTCTCACTAGGATGAATAGTACCCGAATTTTGAGAGGGGGAGAGCTCTTCACACAAGACTTTTTAGCCTAAACAAAGTGGTGGTGGGATGGATTCACCTACTTAAACTTTCATGTATGGCACTTTGTGTTTTGGTGGCTAGATGAGTGAGAAGGAGAGGAGAGAGAGAAACCCTAAGCCCCCCACAATCCATGAAGCCATGGGAAATAACGGAGAAGAAAGAAGAAGAAAAAAAACGCGCACGAAAGAAACTTTAAAAGGAGTTACGGTTTTATAGTTTATTTATCTACACACCTCCATTCATTACCAAACTTTACCTAAAAGACTAGAATATTTTTCTAGTCATATTTTTAACTTTACTTTCACTTTTCGGATAACTTTTATTACTCGTATTTTTACCCCTTAACTAACATTTTAACTCTTTTTTCGCCAAAAGTGATTTTATTTCTTTTACTTCTAATCATTCTTCAATATTAAGTCCATAATTAATAGTGAGAGTTATTATAAGTCACAGACGAAATATACATGTCACAAAATCGTATTTGTCTATTATTAATTTTTTTATCGTTGATTATTTACTTTTAAAATTGATTTGCCCTTGAGAATATTAATTTTATCAAAACAGGTCAAAAATCTATTAGAAATACTAATTTACTTTTAAAATTAATTTTAAAAGTAAATCAATTTTATTAATGAAAAAAAATATCAGGGGCTAATTATGATATTGATTTTGAGGTGAAAAGTCTAATCCATCAAAATCTTATTAAAGAATGGACACGGATGTTTATCAAAAAAAAGAAAGAAAAAAGAATGGACACGGATAGATATTTTTATTTATAAATCCATTCAATTCAAAAACAAATTGAAAATAAAAAATTATATAATTTTTAAAAAAAGTATTTGTTATTTTAAAAGGCATAATTCTATATAACTTTAATTTTTGTTCAGATTATATTCTTTTATTTTTTTAATTTTAAATGTTTTAAAAATTATAAAAATGTTGAAAACGTTGAAAAGAAAAAAAAAATTGAAAACGTTGGAAAAAAAAGTTAAGGAAAGGTAGTTGTAAATCAATTTTATATAATTGAAAACGTTGAAAAGAAAAAACTCTTAATATATTAATTTCAAAGTTTGTAATAATACATTGCCAGTGAGATAAAAGCTAAGGAATCTGTAATATCATTGAAAAAAGACAATACATTGTTGTTATAAAAAAAAACAAAATACATTGTTCGTGCGTAGAAATGACAAGTGGTCCTATGAGAGTATTTCATTCCAGCAAAGTGAATATACTTTATGGCCTTTTTGTCAAGTTGGAATGTGGGAAGGTTTCAAAGCCAAAAGAGTGGGAACAGTGACCATTGTGTCACTGTTCCCAAACTTTATTACCAAAATGTCACGCGACGGAACATATTTTTCAAAGTGCCACGCAGGCTAGTTCGCCCCCGTCAGCAGCGAACTCGGTGGGCTGATGTGCTAGTCAAATGGTGGTGCATAAGTTCGCTGGCGTCAGCAGCGAACTAGTCAGCATTTAATGTTGTAGCTGCCACGCCAAGTGTCATGCATGCAGAAGAGGTCGCGTCCTACGTAGGCGACCTCTATTCCACGTGGATGACATGCACCAAGGTCGTGTCCTACGTAGGCGACCTCTGTTCAACGGCTAGTCAGCCACGTGGCTGACATGCACCAAGGTCGCATCCTACGTGGGCGACCTCTGTCCAACGGTTACTTTCCCCCACCCCTATATAAACACCCCCCCCCCCCCCCCACCGTCCCCTCCCCCCATTTCTTCCCTTCCCTGCAGCCAACCCCCTCTCCCTCTCTTACTCTCTTAATTTTATTTCTCTCACTCTTCCTCTCTCAATTATATTTCTGTCTCATTTGTCTTCATTTGAGGTTAGTGGTGCACATTTAATTAAATTTTGTTCATTTTTTTATTGTTATTTAGTTGCTTTAACATATAGTTTAATTAATAATGTAATAAATTATTTTATATGCATTATTTATTAATAGGATTTAGGGTATGATAATTTGTAGGATTAATTTTATCACACATTAGGTTAGATGACATATTATTTATTTTATTATTTGAATTAGTCTAATATTAATAGTTTAGTAATTGCATGTTAATAATGTTCATTTTAAATATTTTAAAGTTTAATTAATGTGACAAATTACTTTTACCACAATATTAGTAATTTGTGTATTTAATAAATTATTTTACATGCATTATTATTATTAGTATTTAGGTTATATTCTTATATCTTAATGTTGTTAAATTATGTATTTACTAATTTGTTAATTATGCAATATAAATTATGTATTTTTTATGCTTTTCCTTGTATAGAATCATTTAATTTATAAATTTAATATAATTTATATATAATAATATTACATAACAATGTTGATTTATTTAATTTTTATATAACATTATATATTATTGTAGTAATATATATTATTTAAGATTATATATTATTGTATTTTATAATTCAATTGTTGTATTTTTATTATTTAATTGTTGTTGCTAATAATGACATGAAACATTAATTTTTTATTTTGTAGTATGTAATATTTAATTCATTATGGAGTATAGAATAATTAATTAAACTTGATAATTTATTTATTTTTTAATAATTTTTCTATTTATTATTTGTAAATAGATTCGTGGAGCAACCAGAGCCACAGCAGACAGCCATTCAACCTGGTCCATTGGTGCCGTCGCTGCTGACGTTGCAGGAAAAGCACATATCAACTCATGTATGGAACCAATCTGGTAATGAAAATGCAGATGATCGTGTCCTAAACGTTAGACACGGTGATACATGGGACCATTTGAATATACCTGAGGAGATTCATCCTTATCTACAGCAAGCGGGATTTTATCAGCTTGCGCGTATGCGCAACCACGAAGTTAGTGATACGTACAGTAGATAATAAAAATACATACATCTTGTATAGTTAATAAATTGTGATAAAATGTAATATACCTTTGTATTTTCAGCTTGATCACGCACTTATTTCGGCCCTTGTGGAGAGATGGCGTCCTGAGACGCGCACATTCCACATGAGCATGACGCCGCGTTGGAGGTCATCCCTATCCGCAGATGGTGTCAGATTTATTGGGCGTGACGCCCGGTCGTCAACGCGACTTGTACAAGAACCAAATTTCGCTGATATTTTTGAAGGAGCGGTATTTACATTGGCATGAGTGGTCTAACAATGAAGTTAGCCGCATGAGATACACTCGTGCATTGATATTGCGCATTATCGGTGGTTGCCTTTTCACGGAGACTGCATCTAGCTTCGTGCATGCGCAGTATCTCCTATTTTTGGATGATTTTCATAGGACGGGGACGTATTCTTGGGGTTCCGCTGTCTTGGCTACTTTGTACAGGGAGCTGTGCAAGGCTATTGACCCAGGACGATCGGACATGGGGAGCTGTGCCCTGTTACTACAGTTGTGGGCATGGACACGTTTCCCTACTATCTCACCAGCACTCCCTCCGATCCCTAACCTGCCAGTTATTTTCGGCGCAAGGTATTTGTCTTGTGAAAATAAAAAAATTATTCACATTTTCTGTCTGTTTAATTAGTAGTTTTTATTGCGTTGTTATTTTGCAGGTTTAATAGCTTTTCGTCGATACGACGTCGGTTCACACACATTAGACGATATCGTCATCGTATGGACGTCATGCCTATCTGCAATATACGGTGGTGTCCATACGACTGATACTTTGAACATCCGCCATCGTCGGAGGAGGCACGCAGATGGTTAGCTGTATGCCCACTCATACACTACCAGATCGTTGTCTACCAGCAGCCAGATAGAGTGCTGAGGCAATTTCATTACAAACAGCCAATACCCAGCCATCCGTTCATGAGTTCAGAGCTGTTGACTATCACCCTGACTGGTAAGGGTGACGTAGACTGGCGGGACCGACATGGACTTTATATTGCGCAGTGGCATTCCAGAGATGCCCTTGTTGTGCAGGGTCTAGAGCCCTTGCAGGGACACGACCATCTATCCATCAATAGCACATATATGCAGTGGTATTTTGAGCATACGCGTAGATGGATAATGCAGAGATCGGTCATTCGAGCGCATGTGGTATGTTAATTTTAGCCCGTTTCATCACTATTATGATAAATATTATTTATATTTTCTTCAATGACATCATACTTTTAACATTATATTCACTACACAGAGTGATCGCATGGAGACAGTTCTGCACATGGCATCGGACAATGCGCAAGGTGCATTCTCATACCGTTAAATCTACGACGAGACTCTTCAGATGATGTCTGCATTCGACGAGTTTGGTAGACTGACAGAGCCTGGAGAGCATGCACCTCCTCCGGTCGTGGTGCAGACAGTGGAGCCGCCTCGACATCCGCGTGTTAGCTAGCGTGCACGCCATGAGGGATTGCCACTTCATCATCAGTCTCCCGCTATTGCCGATAGGCCTGTGCTTGTGCAGTCTCTTCCACACCGTCCAGCCGGGCAGTTATACGCACCAGCTTACCCATTAGGTGGTCCTTCGCAGCCGTATTGGTGGCCTCCCACAGGCGGTCCGTCTCAGCCTAATGTCCCTTCATCGCAGTACGGGTACCCTTGGTTTTCAGCAATGTCGCACCCGTACCCTGCATATCAGCCACACTTCAGTCAGCCATCATGTCCGCATGCTGAGCCATCTGCACATGAGCACACCCAGTTTCCAGGACAGTCCAGTTCGCAGCCTCAGCCCGGTTTGGATGAGTTCACACAGGATTACATACCGACATTTAACTCCCCAGCCGTCATGGCCACACCGCAGGCATTTTCGACTGACTTCCTTCAGTCACCCTTATCTGGTCATGCAGGTGTGCTTTCACATGAGGACATTGGTAGTTTAGCCGATGATGTGCATGGAGACGCACCTTCGGATGCAGCTGTTGCAGACCCTGGAGACGGTGGAGGCGAAATTAGGCGTAACCCAGATAGACAGGCCAGGGAGCAGTGTTTCTTATCACCATCTGAGCATGACCAGGCACGTTGTGCCAAATATCATGGGAGGAGGCGACAGCAGTGATTCCTTGTGTTTATAATCTTAATGTTGTTTTAGCACTGCTTCATATGTAATTACTGTCTTTGTTTTGATACTTGGTGATTTTTTGTACTTAGATGGTGGATTTCTTTTTATTTGTATTTGCTGAATGTTATGTTATTCCTGTTGTCATATGATTATATTAATAAACATATTACAATATCCAGGCAGGAGAGCGGTTGCAACGTTTCAACTAGTTACTTTCACACCAAAATTATGTGCTTTGCAGGCGAGATGGACAACGCCGTCTGTCATGGCCAACAACCCTACAATAACCACATCTTATCTACGTACTCACACCCTCACGCTCATCCATTTCATTACGGATGCGTGTACTTGGCGGCTTCCCTTTTGTACGTCTAAGAGACACATCCGGGAGAATGGTTGGGCCTTGACTGGGTGGGATGAAATCTTCATTACCAATTGGATACCATTGACCAGAATATACCTGACATTGATATGATGCACTATATGCAGGATGAATGTATTGTAAGGGGTCATGATTCTCTGATTTGCATGCAGCAATCACATGACTACATGGGTACCTAAAAGCAGTAAACTCACCACACTGACAGGCCCGATCAGCTAATGAAACCCACCATTTCTTTCCGCCTCTATGAGTTCTTTGATTGTAAGACTCTTGCACTTCAAATCGTGTTTTTTGTCTGTCATACGAAGTAACAAAGTGTCTTGCTGCATTTTGTTGGTTTTTAACGTATTCAACCCAGAACACTTTGGCAAAACGATTACCTTTGTCCATCTCTTCCCGAGCCTCCTGCCCGTGGGTCAAAAAATATTCATTTAGCCTAGCGTACGTGATGCGCACCAAAGACGTGATTGGTAAATTTCTGGCACCTTTGAGAACCTTGTTAACACACTCCGACAAGTTTGTAGTCATGTGGCTAAATCGCCTTCCTTCAGCATCATACGATATACTCCATTTTTCCTTCGGAATTCGATCAATCCATGCTGCAATTTGTGGGCTTGATTCTTTAAATTTTTCCAAACCAGCGTCAAAATCCAATCGCGATGTAGTGTAACCTGTACATAACAACATATAATTGTTAAACAATAATGACATTGGAGTCATACGATAATTGCAACTAACAACAAATAATCAAGTAACGAACATACCTAACTTTTTTAACTGCTTTTTCAACATGATGTTTTTGAACTTATGATTGAAATTGCTTGCCAGATGTCTCAGGCAAAAAACATGGTACCCTCGGGGTGGTTGCCACTCTAAGTTTTCATTATTGACAGCCGCCAATATACCTGCATGTCGATCAGAAATAAGACATATTCCATCTTTCTGAGTCACATGGATCCGTAACATGGCTAAAAACCAGGACCAATTGTCAATATTCTCACAACTAACAACGGCAAATGCAACAGGCAGGATGTAATTGTTACCGTCCACAGCTGTAGCAATCATTAGCGTTCCGCGATATTTTCCATACAAATGTGTCCCATCGATTTGGAGCATAGGCTTGCAATAATTAAATGCATCACAACATTGTTTGAATGTCCAAAAAACCCTTTTGAACACCTTGTGTGATCCATCGAGCCGACCATCAATTCTATGTTCATTCACATCCAGTTTATAAGCAGACCCTGGAGAAAACAGTAACATATAATCCAACCATCTCGGTAGAAATGCGTATGATTCATCCCAATTCCCAAATACCCTCACAATTGCCTTCTGCTTTGCTTTCCATGCCTTTCTGTATGATATATGAAATCCTAGATTTGATGCAATCTTCTCCTGTATTAAGCCAATTTTAACACTAGGCTCTTCACGTATCATTTCTGCGGTTTAACAAACAACAGTGTATTAGCGTTACAAATACGGTATTTATTTAAACATAGAGCAGATGGTTGACTTACCGATGATCAATTCACAAATGTAACTAGAGTTAAGTTGTTTGTGATCTTGTGAAAGTGTTTG